>CANXYI010180204.1:0-13752 GCA_948208565.1 Hura crepitans
AATTTATTCAATGTTAGTATGTTATTAGTATTATTATAAAATAAAATATATTATTTGTGTAAGAACAAGGAATTAGAGAGAATGGTGAAGAGAAATAGTAAAGAGGTAATTATATTATTTTTATTCGTTTTACTTGTATCTATCACTTATAAAAAGTCTATATTTATAGTTTTAAGAATCTAAGTTACATAAAGTGTTAATAAATGTAACAATATATATGAAATAAATATGTTTTCATTAATATTAGAGTTTCTAAAAGTTAGAAGCTTATAAACATCAACCTTGATTACTATTAGTTTATAACACTCCTTTTTAGATTACCATCATAAAACTGTGTCATTAAATCCTTATGAGGAAAAAACTAAGGTGGTAGAAACTTAATAAAGGAAAAAGAGAACACAATATTTATAATACACATAACAGCTCCCTCATTTAAAAACCTTACTAGTAAAACCCTATAGTACAAAATAAACTTTTCAAATGTTACAATCGTAGTGTCTTAGTACATATTCTCACTTAAATGAATTTATTGAATATCTATTTGATTTTTCTTTTGAAGATCATGAGCGAAGAAAAAATTTTGGTAAAATATACTTTATTCTATCACCTTTGATATTGTGACACTTGTGCATTGAGGTTCTGGGAATAGTGCCCCGAGACCCGAAAGGTGCACTCGACATGGCGAGTCACTAGCACAAATTTCAAGGTAGGGCATATTACTCGATAAATTTTAAGGGCTTCAAAAAGAGTAAAAATGGCCTAAATTAAAAATTTAGTAGAACCAATTACTTATTTCAGGTCATAAGCTAGTGAGTCATTGACCCGGATCGAGTCGGGCTAGGAATGACCTGTGATGAGCTCAAACGGACATGAAAATATCACACCTGATGGTTAAAAATTGTAATGAAGCCAACAAAGAAGGAATTTTAATTTTTGAGGTCATTTGGAATTTTTGCGGGATTTTGACAAAACTGCGATTTCCTTGAAATCACACTAGCCTAATTCTCATAGGAATTTGGCTATGAAATTTGACATGCCTCTAATTGAATGTATTTAAGGATTTTAGAAGTAAATGTGATAATTTTTAAAGGCCTAAGCAGCTATATAAAAATTCCTAAAATTTAATTGCAAATCAAATTGCTGCAAAACAATGATAAATTGGTTTGCCTACTTCCTAATGGATTTTCACCATAAAATTTTGTAGGCATGAAATGGGTATCAAATAAAGATTTTAGGAAGAAACAATGCATTTTTCTAACAACCATGTGATTTTTTAAAAATCCCCAAAGTTGTCAGCCCCTATATTCAAAAAATCAAATTTTAGGGTGCTTGGGGACCCTGTCTCACAACTTGAGACATTTCTAACCTACCCTAGCCATTAAGCCACATGGCCACAACCTTTTATAGACATTTGGCCGCTAAGTTTCTATTAGAATTATTTTTTTATTTCCTCTCCTCCCTCTCCCTACCTCTTTCTTAAAAAATATTGTTGCTGGCTATATTTTCTTCTTCTCTCCCTTATTTGTCGTTATTCTAGCCAAGGCCTCTATTGAGTATTCTCTAAGGAGCATGCTATTCCATGGAGAAAAGAAAATAAGTGAGGATAGACAATCATAGAGGTGTCTAAAAGCTAAAGAATGTCAAAGAATAGCAAGTGGACACCTAAGGACAATAGGAAATTAACTTTTAAAAGTAAGCCAATCTTCCTTTGATTTTTTGTGATTAGTGAAGGATTATCTTCATTAAGCATACCTCCCTACTCAGACTTTCTAATTGGTGCGATGTGTCTCTATTCATGATGATTTTTATGAGGGTGAACATATGGAGTTGGGTGGCAGTTTGTGATGGGAGAAGTGGCTTCTATACTTTGGTATGTGAATTTAACTTACTAAATACATGGCTTATCCTTCTTTCATTGATCATATGGTGAATGCTTGGTGAAAGATTTTTAGAGGAATCAAGGGTAATTTAGATGTAAAGTAGTTAGGGGTTAGCCTTGAATGTGTATATAAGGAATAAGTGGCTTTTAGGGTGGTATGTGTGAGATTTGGGGCTATTTTCTTCCTCAAATTTGTCCTAAATTATGTGTGCTTTTCATGTGAATTTTGACAACATGACTAGGGGTGTTTGAACTTATAATGTGTGGTATGGTAAAATGTCATTTTGTATGTGTATTGTGAAGAAATAGGTGATGTTTAGTAAAGAGTTAAAGGTGTGAAATGGACTGGGGTAGAATGTAGAAAATCGTGGTAATTAGTGTGCTAAAATATTGTAATGTTAGTGACCTATGTGTGTCACGTAAGGGGCTATTGAGGGGTAAATTGCATAGAGGAAAATGTTTACATGAGAATGTGAGGTGTGTTTATGTAATATGTGGTGTCAATTTGATGGTAAAAACTAGAATTATATTGTTAGCATTGTGTGTAGAGTTAGGGAGCTAAATTAAAGAGTATTCTATGATCTTGGATGGCATGATGAATAGGGGTATGTGCTTGAGAGTGCTAGTCTTTAGCATTCAGTCATTAAAATAATATAAAGGTGAGTGTGGTTATGCAATGTGTGGTGAAAAGTTATGGGTGCAAAGATGGTTCAAGAAAAGAGGGGGCATAACAACATGAGGGTTATGGTGTAAAACTATAAAATGAATATAATGAAGTGGCTTTAGGTGAAAATAAAATAAAACAAGGCATACTAGTGTGTGTGATGCATAGGTGAGGATAGGAATTAGAGATGCTATGAAAAATATCCTAAAAGGGTGGCTTGATTGTGCATGTCTTACTTGTTAATAATTCATGGCCAAAACATACAAATTTGAGAGTCATCATGTGTTTTTTTCTAAATGATTGTTTGTGATTCTTTTTGCTAGCATAATAACCTATAATATGTGAGTTAATAACTTATGAAAAATGTACACTATGGGCTTACAAACTTATAAAGGCCGAGAGGTGCAAGGGATCCTAAACATAATGTATTTAATACATTAATTTAAGATATGAAAACAATGTAATTAAAATGATAATGGCTATATCCTATCAAAGATGACTAAGTGATTCATGTATGAAGTAAAATGATAACATGTCAAGTAGGACATAATGAACATGATTTTATGATGAAAAGGAAATAGATGTGGAGTAAATATGGCATGGGAATGGTTAAGAAATAATAATGAAAAGCCTATGCTAAATTAAGTTAAACAAAAAGGAAGAAAATATTATAAGATTTTTGGTATGTAAGTGATCAAATACGTTCATGAAAAATTTCGAATGGTATTAAAATTAAGCTAAAGAATTGAGATTATTTTAAAGATCCCTTAGAAATATAAATGAATTTGGCTTCGAGCCTACGATTATTTGAAATTGAGACACATGACCCTATGAGGGTTAATTGTTGGGTATGGAATGGGGTATGGAAAAAATAAGAAAAAAATGCCAAGAATTTTATGGCTACGGGCCTATAAATATGATAAAAATTTATAGCTATTGGGCCTATGACAGTGATAAATCATCAAGATATGACCTGTAACTGTCCTAAGAAAAGGACTATTTCGAATTTAATTAAAACATTACTAATAAAATTTGCACATAAGGAATTGTGATATTAAATAAATAGCCTTAAACATATTTATGAGTTGAATTTAAATTGGGCTTATACAAATAGACTTAAAGTTGTCCGATAAAACCTAAATATGACATGTAACTATTCAGGTCAATTCTCAACTATTGAAATAAGTTTATATTTGACTATTAAACATTTATAAATATTATTAAATGATGATTGGTAATAAAGTGAATAAGAAATTGAGACAGATGGCCTATAATTGTTTGAGCAGAAACAAATTGATTATGAGATAAAATTTTTATTAGTCTATTTTTGAACTAAGAACAATATAAGATATTGACCAGTAAAGGAATGATCCTAAAATAAGGTTAAATGGGCTATTAGTTAGACACCCACAGGATGGGTTGACTAGTTAACTTAGGGATTTTTAGCAGTCACTAAACTATCTATTTTTCAAATAGGGCTGGTATAGTGGCGTAAGTCCCTATTGGGGCCACTGTACTAGTCTATTGGATAGACAACTTTCTATCCTTGCCACCTAATGCCAATATTGATATTTTAGCTGATGCAATGATGTAGGTCTTGAAGGGCCACTGCACTAGTCTATTGGATTGACCAGCCTACTAGGTAGACATAATTATACAATTCATCTTACTTTATTGGTGCAACAACCTAGGTTTCAGAGGGCAAACACAATCATATATCCATTTTATCTTTGTCGGCATAGTGGCATAGGTCTCGGAGGGCCACTGCACTAGTCTATTAGACAGACTAGTCTGCTAGGTAGACAACATCATATATCCATTTTATCTTTGTTAGTGTAGTGGCGTAGGTCACAAAGGGTCACTGCACTAGTCTATTGGACAGACCAGTCTACTAGGTAGACACCATCATATATCCATTTTATCTTTACTAGTGCAACAGTGTAGGTCCCGAGGGCAACTGCACTAGTCTATTAGATAGACCAGTCTACTAGGTAGACACCATCATGTATCCATTTTATCCTTGATGATGCAGTGATGTAGGTCCTTTAGGGCCACTACACTAGTCAGACAATTAGAATTGGCTATAGACATTTACTTCCTTAGGCCGATGTAGTGGTTAGGGTCCAGACTATAGACCACTGCACTAGTTACTCCCTCTAGATCAAGTGTCTATCAGTGTTGTCTTCTAAGATAGGCCAGTTGAAATAATTAAACAAGATTAATAATTTACATGTGACTTTAAAATATAATACATGGGCATTTTAGTAATTTAAATTGAGAAATGCTTAATTATTTAATTAGTGAAGTTTATGCATGGAATTGATAATAATGCTTTTAAAACCATAAATTACCTATTTTAAGTTGATTAACTAGATAACTTATAGATAGAAACACCCTTAGGGTAAAATGGTAATTTTGCATGTTAGTAATCTAGGTGGCACTTAGAAATCCAAAAAAGGTTAGGACGTAAGTATATACATATTGGTAACTACTGGACATGTTTTAAGTACTTGAATTCACCATTGAGTTTTATACTCAACATAACAGTGTTTTGGTGCACAGGAAAGCAAGGGTAATAGACCAGCCTCAAGGTATGTGTAGTGTAACAACAGAGGAAATAAAGACTTGCATTTTATGTATTTGTAGACCATAGTGGCACTTATGTAATAGCTATAAGTTATATGTCCAACATGCTTAAAAGCTGCTATGGTTTTGTAATTTAACTAAATCAAAATTTGTATAAATAACCCTAGAAAGATGAATAATTATTTATGTGATGGGTTGATTTGAATTTTATTTTTAGTGGAATATAAGGTTAGAGGACTATGTGATTATGATAATTAGAGACCAAGAAGGTCCATGTTTGATAGATTAGGATAGGTGATCATTGAAGTTATTTTCTACAGGTGTAAAAATTTTGGGATGACACTCGAACAACCGTTGTGCTACTGGTATTTTTTAAAAATAAATAAAGTGACCCATTAAAGGACTTCACGGGTCTATCATACCTTAAATAAATATACTTTATCGGTAGACTTTAGATATAAATTAAATGTAAATAATAATTAGAGTTTCAATAAGTGTTAAATGAATGAACCCAAGGAGAATTCTAGGATGGATGACCTAACGGGAAGTTTGCCATTTATTAGAATTCTTCAAAAGGTCGGTAAGGGTGTCACAGATATACCCTTCTTTTAGTTGAGCTATTATAACATGTAACGCCCTAACTTCTAGTGTGAAAAAGAAAGTAAATAAATAATTGTAAGGGAATTTCAAGGAATACTTGGCACAAAAATAATGGTAATTCAAAGCTAAAAAGAAAGTAAAAGAATTGAAGTTGCACACACACAAACATATATAAATGAAGGTAAAAGAGATTTAAAGGGGTATCTATATTTAAGAGTATAGGGTATACTAAGTATCATCATAAGTATTCTTATGTTAGGAATAAGTTTAAAAACTAATATCCATTCTAAAAGAGTATTTTTTATTTTAGTTAACAAGAGATTAAAATTTTAGAACTTTCTAGTTTCTTCAATTGTAGATTGTGAAGGAGACAAGGAGTAGCCATCAGAGAAATTAGGCAATGAGCACTAAGCATTTACCTTTATTAAATTCAAAAGTATTCTCAATCATGTTGAGTTGACATCATTCTACTTTAAATTAAAAATTACTGAAGTTTCAGGCATTCACAAACTATTTGAGATAGTCGAATCTTAAGGGTTAGTGCTTTCCATAAATTCTTAAATTTCTTCCAAGTATTCAAAGAAGAGAGGAAGGTAAAAAAATTGAGATGATCTCTATGATGAAAAAAAAAGAACATTTTCACCATTACTAACTAGGCAGTAGTTAAATCAAATAGAAAAGACCAAAATTGATTTCAATAAAGAGAAAGAGAAAGAACAAAAATGGGTATGAAATAAAAGAGTAAATGAGCAAATCCCTACCCATATTTTTATCCTAAGAGAAGTTTTATTTTTAAACTCTATTCACTTGACCCACTTTTGAGTTTGAGTGAGAGACAACACATAATCAAATTCAACCTTTCTTAAACCCATATAACTTTAAACCTTTTTAATAACTTGTTTAGCATAAAAAAACTCTTTAAAACTTGACTTAACAAAAACCTTATCAAAGTTATACTATTAAGGGTTATCATGTTAGAAATTCGCAGCATAATGGTTGTCTAGTGACACTTATCCAAATAGTAATCTGCAAAGAACACTTCTATATACTTAAACATCATATGTCAAACCACCTTGATACTCTTAATCATCCCTAACATACATATTTAACATCTATCTCAACTCAAAGACATTCTAAACCATCCAAATCATCACAACATACATCATGCTCAAAATTAAGCAATCATACATCACACACACGCAAACACATATACATATATCCCATACTTAAGAGATTAAAAACATCTTTAATAAAACTTAGGCATATAGCTCTTAATTATACATATGAATGCCTACTTATGAATATACAAAAGGACATACAAAAAGATACAAAAGGTAAAACTTCTTTACTATTGGACTATTTGGGAAAACTGCACTTCTCTATTCTACTACCTCAACCTACACATCACAAAATAAAATAATGTGCTAAACTTTGTAGCTTAGTAATGTATCCATTAATATTATGTACACATAACCACATGTGTTAAACATTCATAATGTTTTGTAGCACATGCATACCATTCATTCCATAATCAAGTATAAGTATGGAAACAAATTAACAACACTACATATATATCATCTTCATGATTTAAAATTAACTTTTATACAATATTCATAATATATCAATGATATGTATAAACAATATAAGTTCATAAAATGCAATTGATATCATCACTTTTATATAACAATTTACATTTTTCCATTTATTTGCATGTCTTTCAATCAAGTCACCCATTTTCTTGCCCATAATTAAAAATAAGGTCCTGATACTAGATAATAGGATTTGTATAGTATCTAAACTGGTCTTACATTGCCATACCTATACAATGCATATGTATTGTATGCAAATAGGGATTATGCCACATCAGTGTATATGAATATATATGCAATACCTAAATGGAGCTTACGCAACTACAATTGCATCATGAATGGGTATATGTCTGTAGTACCTAAATAGGGCTTACATAGCTACACTCGTACCATATCGGGCCCATAGGCAAAAAAGTGGCACTGAAGTACCCTAGTCACTGCTAATTTGCCTAGTTGACTGATTAACCTATACAGGCTAGGTTGTCTTTACTCATATGGGCTTTTTCACTTTATTTGATTTAATTCACATAATCACATAAATTTTCTATTTAGTACATTTCAAATAAATCTTAACTCACATTACTTAACATCATTTCATTTCAATTCTATATAAATGCCTTAAGCATCTAAGGTACTCACCTTAGCTATTTAGCCATGTGCTACTATGCTTATACCATTATGTTCATCAATCTTTATACACTCACATTCAATTAAATCATAATTACCAATATATATGTATAGATTAACATACATATCATATCCATGCATGATTCATTATCATGTGTACTTTATTTTTATCAAACCTACATGTATTACACTTCTCATGCATTACTCATACCACTATAACACTACAATGCATATCCGATATGGGCATTTCAAAGTTCAGTCAACATAACAAAAGCTTTACAGCCTTTACATTTTTATCTAATTACACATCCCATAATCATAGAAGCATAATATCAATACACATGTATACATAACATTTCAATTTCTATAACATGACTTAGTTTCATACTTCCTTACAAATATCGCCATTTTAAACATCAAACGTTACATCTACCCATTTCATGCCTTTAACACAGTTAATCTTATTAAACCGTACACATTAAGTAATAAAATAAAAATACTTCAATTTTGTTATAATTATTTCATTTTTATTAATTACACAATATATACTTCAAATTCATAACTCTTCATATAATCATACTTTTACATGTTATTAGATTTAACATGAGTTTTTGACACTTCACCAGACATCATTCGACCAACTTACACACCACTCATCATTACAACACAAAATCTATGCACACACATAACAATTGCCCATTACATAACCCACCTAAACATACTGTATATACCACTTGGCCATAAGTTACATCATACCATATTATCATAGTTTTCAAAACTCCATGACATATTATGTAAGCATACCATTCCTTTATCATGCACATACTTACTCACCTTCATACTCATTCCATACTCATTTTTATTCCCATGCCATATAATATGTACATAATCTAATTATGCCTACCACTTTCATGAAGAATTATAAGATTTATCTAACATGCATAAATTCCATTGTTGTCATATCTTATATAATATGGCCATATGCTATTTCATTTTCCTCGTAAAAGTTTTCATAATTTATACAATACTAACAACATAGATTCATATCTTATATGTTTTACAACATAACCACATATTCATACACACATATTATATACCCTTCATGCCATTACATATAAAATAATACATAATTCAAGCTAAACATCATTTTGGTTAATACACCTTTACACATACATAATTTTGGCCACTCTACCCTACATACTTATACATCATTTCCATGCTTGAATTAGCATATTTAGGCTTTCATTTAATGTAAATTAGCTATCACACATTTTCATTCATCATATCACACTTACATATATACACTTCATACATTTTTCACATACTTTAATCACACACATCAACACTTATATACATAATCTATTGGATACACATACCTAATGGTGTCTAAAACACCAATCCAATCTCTTTAAGCTTTTCCTCTACCTTTCACTTTGTTTCCATCTTCCTTCTTTATAGACATAATAGAATTTCATCATTAAAAATCCATATAAAATACAATAACCTCCAACGATCAAATTAACTTGATAAACTCTTATGTAGACCTATATGCATCTTAGAAAAATATGAAAACTTAAAAAACCACTTACCTTTTATGTGGTTATGATTGACGTTATTCCTAATTCTTTAAATTCTCTACCAATTCTCTATAATTAATTCAATACTTCATTGAATCTTGTATAAGAATGGTTTAGAGTTTTTTTTAAAGTTGGAAAGAGGCTTGGACAAGCTTAAAGAAGCTTGAATGAATAAAAAAGAAAGGGAGAAGGTGGAAGAAGTTGTTTCTTTCTTTTGATCAACATATTCAACTTTGACCTTATTTATAACTTCAAATCCAAGGGTTGAGACTAACCCAACTTATGATCCATCGGCTATTAAAATCCCATGCCTCTTTTCCCATCTTTTTATAATCCTTCTTCCACTTCAAGCCTTAATTATCCTCCCTTATGGTCTCATTAGATCATTTAAAATAACACTCAAAAGGCCTAAACAACCTATAATCAAAAACCCTAAAAAATCAAACTAAAATAATACTTTTAACTTTACTTGATTTTTAAAAAATACTTCTTGATATTTAAAAATTCCATTTCTATTTCCATTTGACTATTTAGAATATTTGACTTTTAGGTTATGACAATTCTAGGTTAATTTAAGCATAAACATAATATTTTATGATTTAACTTTAACTACGCTACCATTCACAAGTGACTACCATAAAAAATTTACCTTTAATTTTATCCATCTCAATAACTTCATTTTTATTTCAAATTTCACCCAATATTATATCAGAATTAATACTCTTATTCTATTCCATTAATGTGACCTTAAGTCTTGGGAAATACGATTCACATCTTAGGTGGCACTATTCATTCGCATGCTTATTATCAATCATTAACTACTCAAATGCTCTTATTTTCATGCCAAACTATATTCATGAGCTTATAATAACATGCATTATTGATTAGTATATAAAGCACTATTCACATCATGAAAGTCACTATTCTTAACCCTAAGATGTACCATTCATGACCTAGGATTCTCAAGTATTACACTCGACCATTAAAAGAAAATAAGAACAAAACACAGAGAAGTCAAGGTAAATGGTAGAGGTAAGGGAAAAATGAATGGTGGATTGATATAAAGAAAGCTGAATTAGTTAGTAACAATTAAGAGCCAATTGGAATTTATGGATTTGCATTCGAGACCAAATATGCAATCATAGAGCTTAAAAAGTTTATTTTTACAGTGGATTAGTCTCTAGTCCCCTATTTCTATTTCTACTATATCACTAAAGACATCACATGTGTTAGTTTTTGATAGACATGCACAACACAAATTTAAATTTTTTTTAACAAAAACCAAGCAATGATAATGGATCCAAAAGCATTAAAACATTATTTACATATTAAACTAGCTATGTATAAGAGTTTACCATAAATAACTATCACATTTCCTTTCTTTTGTTCTTTTCACTGGGATGTCACAAACCATAATAATGCACAATCGAGAACACCTCCTAGGTATCCATAAAAGAAATTTAAGGAAAAAGGTTATGCAAATCACTAAGTGTTAGTAAATGTTTTGCACGGATGAACAAGAAGCAGAGAAAACATAGGGAGAGGAAAGAGAGCTCTCTGGATGAATTTTGTGTTTTCTTTTCGATAGCTAATGTTTAATGTCTATTTATACTTTAGTGGACTCCCTCTAGGTTAGCTTTAAATGCTTAAAGCTAGGTTACATTGGCCTGTAGGAGAGCCACACATATGGACTCTCTAGGCCTACATATATAGGCCTAGTAATTGGCTTATGCACATATTACACATGGCTAAGTGGGTCTGTGGCTCATTAAAGCCACATAGTCAGTCTTTAATGATATGATACAAGGCCCTTTCAACTTTTATAAGGTGTATAAAAATCAAAATAAAATAGCTCAACCAACTAGGCTCAATAGGGCCTAGTTTTGGAAACCCTAACTCCAGTTTCCAAAAATGGACTAGGTCCAATTTTGGAAACCCTAGCCTTAGTTCCTTAAACTACAATTGGGCTCTAAGCCCAATCATTTCCTCTCATATTGTGACACCCCTTACTAGATTCATAAAGAAATCCAATAAGCGGCGCACTTCCCGCCAGGTCATCTATCTTAAAATTGCCCCAATGGTCATTTATTTAACTTTTACCAACTTCTGTCTAAATCAGGCTATCTAACTCCAAAACCTCTTCCATAAGTTCCTTTGGTTCATTAAGGTTAAGATCTATCTTACTTAGTCATTATAAAGGAAATCTAATTTTACTCAAGTATTACCTAAAAATCTTACACCATAATAGCTGCCTGGGTCCTATTCCCAAAATTTAAATAATCCTATTAAACCCTTTTATAGCTTATTCACAACACCTGGACCCATCTGATGCCCTAATTTCATCCTATCATCATCATCATCTAGCACACAATAAACTCAAGCCTTAGGGCAGAGATAAAACTATACAACAATATAGAGCCACAGACTCATACCAACATCAGCATAATACATACATATTTATTCACCATGGAACATGCATAAAAATATTAAGTTCACATTAGCAAGTCATAATCAATTAATTACATACATTTTCATACCTATTTCCCACCTAAGTACATGGATATTTAAATATACATCAATTCACCTAAAGTCTTCACTTCTGTTCTCTAAACCGTTGTCGACATGCTTTATAAGGTAGGTCCTTCTGAAGTGTGCCTACGCACCAAAATCGGTACGCTGACTATATAAGATACTCAATGGTTAAATTAAAGCAGTTTAATCATGGTGTAATCTTATTTCTTACTTTTGTAGTTAAAAATGCAAATCTTTAATTCATTAAATAGTTTATATATTAATTAGGGTGCCAAATTACTAAAATACCCCTAGGGTATTTGTCTAGTCTAGAATTATCATTTTTTTTTTACTTAAATGAACCATTTAAAATAAGGATTATTACCTAATAAATACAACTTGAAGAAGTTACTTAGTCTATCTTAAAATGGGAAAATTACCAAAATACCCTTGTGTTGCATTTTTATTACTTCTCCTAAAATAGTTATTCATATCTGCTTGACTTTATCTTTCTAAAGTGTTCATATGTTTGGAAGTAGTCTTCTTACCTTCTATGTATGTATATACACTTAAATTAGTTATTTAGATTAATTTGGAAAATCAGTGCAAAATGACTAAAATGCTTTTTAATTGGCAACTTATCAAAATTGAGGAAAGACTATTCCATTATACTTAATCTTTCTATTCTTAATCAATCTAATGCTTTATTTGATTAAATTCTCTGGCTCGACTATAAAGATGACACTTCAAAACACTGGATCTAGAGGGATAATAACTAGTGCAATGGTCCCCATTCTTGACCTATGCCACTACACCAATATGTGTGCCATAATGGAGATCAGTCGTAGCCTTCCTAGACACAATAAAATAACTGAGTGGCATAATGGAGATCAGCCCGTAGGCCTCTCTAACCATAAATAACTCTCAAGAACTAGGTCACATAATAGAGATAAGTCTGTAGGCCTCTCCAACCACTAAAAACTAGCATCCAGTGGGTGTCTAACCAATGGGCCAAATAACTTATTTTAACTTGATTTATTATCCAAAATTATTCTTATAATACTTAACTCTCAAAAATAGATAGATGAAAGTTTTATCTTATACATTAAAATTTTATTCGGACTGGTATAGCCATTTTTTGGCTCTACTGGGTAATATTTAAAAATTATTTTTGAGTTTGTTGTTGCCAAAAATTTAAGGTATCTTATGTTAAAATTTATCAGGACATTTCCACTTTAAAACTTAATACTTTCTAGTCTAGTGGTATTTTTGGTTTGGGTAGAGGTCCACTGGATAGGTACAAGTCATTTCAACCACTTTTGGAATCAGTTTACTAGGATGGTGTTAAGTCTAATTTCATTTCAGTTCCCATCATTCTTTTTAATATTTCACTGGGCACCAGGCCAATCATATCTGGGCCAAGTTTATAGCCAAAGTCTAGGCACAATTGCCACTATAACTTGGCCAATTCCATGGCTGAAATCTAGGAAATAAAGCCACTGTCACCGGGCCAAATCCATAGCTAAAATGTTATTTAATTCTAGCCTCTTAAAGATGCAATCAAAGCTTAACTCATTAACTCATTTTAATGCCATTTTAAGTTATTACTTTAAGCTTTAAATATATGTTTTAATTTAAGTCTTTCCTAACCATTTCAAGGCACTTTACTATGGTATATATTATGACATTTTAAGGTTATATCCTTAATTAGTCCCTTAG
>CANXYI010180453.1:0-13642 GCA_948208565.1 Hura crepitans
CTTAAAATTTTAAAATAAGGGTTAAAATAGCCATCCGAACCACTAGAGTAAAATTAGTGTAGAATCAGGAGGAAGTTAATTTGTTAAAAGATTACAGTAATATATAAATAAATGTAAAGGAAGATAAATCTTTATCAGACTAAAAAGGGAAGAACTCATAAAACACATATATCAGACTATTCTTATGTGTGTATAGGCGAGACATACTTTTAATTGATCAAATT
The DNA here is from genome assembly GCA_948208565.1 of Hura crepitans. NCBI lineage: Eukaryota > Viridiplantae > Streptophyta > Magnoliopsida > Malpighiales > Euphorbiaceae > Hura > Hura crepitans. The sequence continues at coordinate 225 of CANXYI010180453.1, forward strand.
CACCACTGAGTTTTATACTCAGCGTACCAATGTTTTGGTGTGCAGGTAAGCAGGAATAACCGAGATTCCTTGAGACGGGTGTAGTGTAGCAGTAGAGCATAAAAGGGAAGTTTATTTTATAAGTGTAATGGCACTCATATAATAAACTATAGGTTATGTGTTCAACATGCTTAGTAGCTATTGTGGGTTTGTAATTTATTTACATTCTATATTTGTATGATAAGTGGTTAGCATTAATGAATAAGTACTTGGGTGATTTGTTACGTAATATTTATATTGAGGCTAAATATAGGGCCTGAGGTCTCAAGTGGATATAAGATTATGACAAAACAAGGTGAAAGGTAGGATTGTAGGTGCACCTGTTATCAAGTTTCTACAGGGACCCGATAGGGGTGTTACATGTGTGACCTTATTATGGTATGATAAAGGGTTATTCTTAGTGCTTTGTTGATTTTTGTCTAAGCCAACGAGGGTTCTATTGTCTTTAAAGTCTTAAATTATATGGTGTAATCAAGTGCAATCATTTGTATCATGCCCTTTACCTTGATAAAACTTATAAAAGGAATTTCAGTTCAAGTTAATTAGGAGTTGATTTAGTGGTGGTCTTAGGGCTAATAGTGTCACATGGCCTTTTTCCTTAAGCTTTTCCAAAACCTTTAATGATGGCTCATCTAGGCAAAAGAAATTTACAGTTCCTAACAGCTCGAATATCCATAGATTTTTAGTTAAAGGATACCAAACTAGAGTTGTTCTTTCATGTTTGCTTTTTCTTACACTTAACATCTTTAATGGGTAAAGTAACATCATATACCTTAAAGAATGTCTTTAATGAAAGATATGAAAACTTATTAGAGATGTATGAGAGGGCATTCTTAACTACTATTCTCACTTATTCTTTTTCTAAGGTTAATACCTCTATCTGTGTTGCCTTATTCCTTTATCTCAATAGAAAATATACAAAGCTCTCATTAGACTTCTTGTAGGACCCTCTAATCGATCCATACACTGGACCCAAGTAAAGAGCATTACTACATATCGATATATGAATCAGCTACCCATAAAAATTGATTTAATTTAAAAATTGTAACTTATAGAGTTATAAAAACATTGAAAATCATTTGGCATGCTTTACGAGGCAACTAATGGGATCATCATGTCAAAAATCTGGTAGCATAATGGCTATACCGTGACATTTTCCCAAATAGTAAACCTATTAAAAACACTTCTATAATAGCATACAACACTTCTTAATCTCATATGGGTCCTCCTGACCCTCTAAATTCATCAGAAAACACAGAGCCTTAAGCTTATCTCAAACAACATTCTCACATGCAACATCATATTTTATCACACAATCCATGTGAGAAAAATTAACTTTTTACAATATTTTAGTTTTAGTCACAAAAACAACTAAAGTTATGGATTAGGCCAAATCCTTCCAAAATCACAAGAGAACACTACCAATATTACATTTACTTCATTACACTATTACAAAATGATAAAAAATACCCACATAGGGGCTATCTTCAAAAGTCTCTTATGGTGTAGAAACTTTGGCTCTAATATGCTGCTCTGTTACCTATACATCGCAAATAGGCAATGCGCTAAGCTTTCTCTTAGTGGTGCAATCACTTTAACTAGGTATAGCAATTTAAGCATACACTTATGCAATATGTCAAGTAAGTCATTTCAAACCATACATATCACACATTATGATAATAACATAATTATGCAATATGGTGCATACTTGTCTTTAAAAACATGAAAAACCATATTAGGTCCATATTCATAGCATAATTACTTTCAACATGAATAAAAATCAATTACATGCATAAAGTATTCATATATAGGTCATAAACATACACATGCTTCATATTACATGGCAATGAGCATAAAAATATGTATTATCATCCATTACCATACATACATATCATTTCTACATATTTAGGTTCTAAGACCCTTTATACACCAACCTATCAATATTACAAGTATAAAACTCCACATTGTACCTCATATATCATATAAATGGGTTTAACCTAACATTATACCAAAAACATAAATGTCACGCATAATGCATTATTTAAAATACACCTAACATTATTTTACACTTAATCAGGAAATTTATCCTTTTTATTATTATTATTTTGCTTAATTTATACCCATACTAAAGAGATAACTATCCATGGCTAGATAGTCGATAATAGGCTACTCGAAGGTGCTTAAATAGTGTACCCGAAGGCACTAGTATCTATAGATACAAAATGCATCAAATCGAAGGATCGCATATATATATAATGCTAAACAGTGGCCCAAAAGCCTATGCCCATCGACACAAATACACATTTAACATGTAGGCCTACTACTTGAAGGTAAACATTGCAGCTGCTAATCCTAGTTGACCGGTCAACCTATCCATACTAGGTTGTCTAACTATATAGGCATCATTAAACTGGTCGATTATCTCAATTTTAACTATTTTAATGCATAACATAATTATTATCGTCTCATGCATACATATATCCCAATGGACATTTTGCATCTCAGAAGGCCTAAACACTCATACTAAGCAGCATGTTTTAACTAAAACATAATAGGCTTACACAAGCTCAAAACACCAAGTAGCCATGTAGCCTAGGTGTAAAATTAGAAAACTCATCTAGCATCAAAAACACACATTTTATTATTTCTTTCATCATTAACATGCATTAAAGTGTCCAATGCATCATGGTTATGCACAATAATCACATATCGCATTATTTGCCATTTTTATCATAATATCGGTATTTTAGCAATAAACATGCATTTTATGGCTATAATCATGACAATAACCCATACAACTCAAGATGGCATTCAGCCATTACTAAGCATGCACACATATCATAGTCATCATAAGTGCATATTCAAAATGGCATTTAAGTATAAAACATGCTATCCAAGTCATTTGCATACACAATATCATATAATAGCATTATAGGGTCATATAATCGTATAAATGAACAAGGCATTATTGTAGGGCCATTTGGCCCCTATACATCCACCATGCATTGCATTTCATGTCATGTAATAACAAACATTATTGTTATACATGTAAATGCACCTCAGTCACTTACAAACTCACTATATGCCTAAAATTCACATAATGCCATTTATCCCTTAATTACTCCATAAATGTGCATCACATATTCATATCATATTCTAACCATCATCTTACATATATGTAATATCAAACAATCATATTTTAGTTAACCATGTCATTTATTAGGCATTTATGCAATTAAAGGCAATTTTTACTATTATGTAAATATATGGCATATTGAAATTCATGGATATTTACTCTAAGTTAATGTGATTACACATACCAAAATAGATCATATGGGATGCTTAAAGCTATCATGAGCCTTCTCCTTGCCTCAAGAGGCTCGGGTCGACACCTCGCCTAGAATACAAAAGGGTATGAAAATAAAAAATTAATATAAAATAATATACAAGTCAAAAAAATATTTTGAGCTTAGATATAAGCTCTACAACACCCTAGGAACCCATGAAAAATAAATTTAGTAGAAAAGAAAATCTTAAGTGTTGAAAGGTTACTATTCACCTTAGGAATCTTCTTTATTTTTCTCTCAAAATACTCAACTATTCCCTGTGATTTTGGTATCCGTAGACTCGTCTTGGGATACTTTTTGACTTAGGTATAGGCTTACGGAGTGGGTCGCACTGTGGAGGAAGAAAAAACAAGGAAAGAGAGAGAGGTGAGGTGGATGGCTTTTTATGGAAGAGAGGGGATAGAGTGTGTGTGGTGTTATGGTGTAAATGGGAGGAAATAAGAATTTCCCCTATTTATATCTTTTTCCAAAAATAATTTTTCCTTCTTTTAAAAAATTATTATAACTGATAGGAATAAAATTTTTCCCCCCATTTCTATCCCTAAAATTCCATCATTCTAAGCCCTAAATCCTCCCAAAATATCAAGCCCAAAATACGACAGGAACTCAAAAAATTAATACATTTTATTTCCTAAAAATTCAGTAAAAATACTTTCCAATCTTAAAAAATTCTGATTTCAAAGCCAATGGACTATTTGGAATATTTAAGTATCAAGTCATAACATTTTCTGATCATTTTGAGCAAATTTTTATTTTATTTACGATTCAGCTTTACCTGCGGCATTATTCATAAGACACTACCATAAAATCTTATTTAGCATTTTTAACCATTCAAATGACTTCGGATTGGCTTTAAACTTTGCCTAAAATTCTCTCATAATTAATATTACCCGTTGGTATATTTAGTGTAACTCAAGTTTTGGGAAGCATTATTCACCTCGGGAAGTACTATTCATGAGAGTCAGAATTTTTGGGTTGTTACACATCTACTTGGTGAGTTCCAAGTCATGTAGAGAGATTTCGATATTAGTGTTAAAGGCATATTACTTTTTGAATACCCTAACCAACTTGGTGTAATTTTAGGGCCTTCCTTTCCATTAAATTTAGCTAACTCAGGCATTTTAAATTTATTGGGAAGTTATTCCTTTCCTAATATAGCAAAAGTCTTCAAATTTTCTAAAGTAGAACTCTTGTTGTAACACCTTTATACCCAATCAATGTACCAGATCAATTATAGAATGTCACATAATTAGTTCAGTTATTATTTATTTTTTTATTATTATATAATATTTAATCATTCTAGTGTGATTACTCTAGTATGATTCACATATTATTTCACATATATTTGACATGTATCACACATATTCATATCATTTGTATCATCTAATATATCCATTTGGACATCATGTATATTTTTATATTATATAATATAATATTTGATACAACATTTATATACAAATTTCTCTTCATACACAAATAATATGAAACTATTATCACATACTTATGTTTTACATAAAATTTACATATTTGGATATGCAAGGACACTTTAGCATGCAAGGATGCTTATGGTGGTCTCTCCCTACCTATACATCTATTAAGTGAAATCCTAACATTGTTAGGACTTGATCTGTTGCTTTACCTAGCCTGATCCATAACTTATACATCGATAAGAAATCTGATGTGCTGAGCAAAGTTGCTCAGTGATGTATTTTAAAACTATGTATTATGCTTATGCATTCTTTGCACTTAATTTCTCTAACTTTATTAAAGTGTCACATTTAACTCTTAAGGCTGAATTCTAACTTATACATGTAACTAGTATTTATGACTTATAATGCATCATGTTTATTATTTGTAACTACTTTTCATCTATTCTTATCTACTACATGTGTTGTATTCATATATTTTTACTCTTTTTCTGTTCTTGTTTCTTGTACCTTTTTGCATATTAATTTATATCTCTTATTAGTGACTTATATAAGTTGTATTACTTCAATATTGTAGAGTTACAAATAGTTATATATGCAATTAACCCTTTTGTTTTATATTTAATTTTCTATTTTTGTTTATTATTTTCCATTTATCTATCTTGTATTAATATTCTGAATGTTAATCATATACTTGTTTGACATTTCCATAGATAGACTTTTTCCTAATCTTTATATCTTCTAATTATGCATGTACTTTAGCAACATATATGTATATTGCTTACAAATGTTGTTAACTAGTTATTTAAGTCTTATAGATAATTATCTATCTATCTCTTATAGTGTCCTATGTATAAGTTCACAACTATATGTACTTATAATTTCATATAATACTTTTTTGTAATCTTTATTACAACTTTTTATATTTTAAACTTTACTCAATAAATTCCTCTATAAATATTCCTTTTCTAATATTCCATGTGAGTATTAGTTGTATTATTTTCATGTAATTATTACTAGTGTCTTTTTTCCTTATTCTTGGATAAATATATAAACAATTGTTAATTAGGTTTATTTATGATGTACCATTTGGTGATTTTACTATATATTCTCAATATAATTTTATTGATTTAAAAATTCTTAAACTGTGATCATACATCTAAATTTCATCGAACATTTAAATTTTATTTATCCATTATGTTATCATCTTTATAAAATCTTATATATATGTAACTCATTCATTTTATAATGGTTTTTTATTATTTATTAGATCATTTTATGTTTTATTATACATGTGTCATGTGTGGCCCCTGATACCCTATAGAATTATCCATGCTAAAATAATAGGACATATGACATGCGTGACACCGAAGTGTCCAAATAATAAGTGCAGCACTAGAGTGCCCATATGACATGTGCAAGGGATAGTATACCTGAAATACCATATCCGAGGTGTTAAATAAACATGCAAGGGAGAAAACTCTCCTAATTGACCAGTTAACCTATCCTAAGCTAAAACTATCTAGGTCATCAGGGCTCATTAATAATTAAATATATCCAATTCACTTTTTCTTTCATGTATATATTTATATGCACAGTTTGACATTATCCTTTATTTATATATGATTTATTATTTTCTCAATATATCCTTCTACTTATTTATTTCCTTCATTTATTTCTTATATACACTCGTGGTTCATGTATCATATATCATTATATGTAAGCATTATTATTTATGTCATACATTATTCATTCATTCTTATGTATATATGTATTTACATATGTTCTTATATATATTTCTTATGCATTCTATCTAATTATTTCTTAACATTTATTTATATGTATTACTTCTTTTCACCTATACTTTGTAGAATTGTTGATTTATTTTTTACTATTGCTTTTATTAATTTCTTTTGTCTCTCTCTACATGAGCATTTAGCTTTTACTTTTACTTATATCTTTATTTTACTAAATATTTTCCTATTAATATTAATTTTTGTATTTTGTCCTTTATATTGAGAACTTAAATCATTTAATCATATATATTAGATATTAATTATTTAAATGCAATCCTATATTCTATATGTCATTATTGTCTCATTTAATCTTTTTTTTTTGTTTCCATTTAACCCTTTTTTGATTTATGATGGTATTTCTTTAGTCACACAGACATGCACATATGTTCTTTTTCTTTATGTCCTTTATGTTTCCTTTAGTCTCTTGAATTTCTATTATGCCCTTTTTAACCATTTCATCATATACATATAATTATTAACATTTACTTTTATCATTCTTATTTATTTAGATTTATTATTATTCTCAGGTAATCTTATTACTTTCTTTTATTCATATTTCAAATTAAAAATTTATAATAACATGTGCAAATATTAATTCTATACACTTATAAAATTTTGGTTCCCTTACATAATTAATCTCACATTAATTTTATTATCTAAATTCATGTGTTCTTTTATAAATGTAAATTCTCTTAAATAATATCTAGTTAACTTATTCATTTTCCTTTATTATATTTCTAATCAAGGTTTCTTAGTTTATACAAATATTTATATCTCCTTATTTCTCTTGTAATTAAATTTTTATTCCAAGTAATACATATATATCTTTTTATTTCTCATATAACATTTTCAATTGCCTATATACTTATTTATTTTAGAATTCTTTTCTACAATCCATATAATAGGCTTAAAATTAACTTATACACTAATTAACAAACTCATTACAACAAAAGCAACACAATTTCAATAATTAAAGTATTATGTAACTAATATATCCTCATACTATCCATTTCCATACTTTTGGCCTAACCATTTAAAATCCTTATATCCTCTTTTCTTCTTACACTATTGTCCATATAGTACTTGTAAATGATTAGGTATCCATATAATAACTTAGGCTTTCAGATAAACATGCATTAATCCCACATATTTATATTTTAGCTACATAAAGTTTAATACATAAGAATGCTTATTCTTTTTTATTCAACATCATTTCTATTAATATACACATAAGAACTTAACTATTAATCAAGCATTATACATGAATAGTTAACTATTTCATAGAGTATCTTACCTAGCATAATTCAACCTAAAAGACATTTAGAGATGCATATATACTTTTCAAGGTTTTCTAATATTAAATTACGTAATCTTAGGCCTAGGTAACAATGCAACCCATTACTTCTATCAAATTATTTTATTTTGGATGGCTAGGATCTCATATGTTAGTATTTGATCTAAGGGTAGAGATTACTCCCTAAATAAATATCTTGTCATGATTATCTCATAAATTTATCACTTTCTCTATTTAATTCTCTTAATTTATTTTTAATAGTTCCACTTGTAAATAAATTACGGCACTATGATTTTTATGTTCCACTAATTATTTTAGTATTAGGATGTGTAATTCTCAAATTTTTTTAAGCGTATTTTTGGGAATTTTTGGTTCAGCCCTAAAGGGTTACCTTTGATACCTAACCATAATCTAGATTTCATACTTGATTTATAACCTCTTATATAGACTCAATTGTATCTCAAATTACACCATAATTGATCTCATAATTTATACTATCACGCGGTCGGGTCAATTTCACTTGGGCTCATAAAGTACTATTCACAGTCTGGGTGTCACTTTTAAAGTATTCAGTTATTTAGCTTTAACTAGGTTACTATTCTTGAGACACTATAGGAAAACTTTACTTTCATTTTTAACCCTTTTAAACAACTTAAATTTCATCCCAAATTTCACCCATACTTATGTTATAATAAATACTTCCATTTAGTAATATTAGTATATCTCGAGTCTCGAGAAGCACTATTCACTACTTAGGAAATGCTATTTATAACATTAGAAGTTATGGGCATTACAATCCTTCCTTTCTTAATATAATTTTTTCCTTGGAATTACTTAGTCTAAATAGATAGGGATATTAGGCTTTCATTTATTCTTTGCTCTTTTAGGTGGCTTTATCAATTTTATGGTGTTTTATAGTACCTTCACTAATGGAACCACTTTATTTCTTAGCTCTTTAACTTTATAGGCTAGGATTTATATTGGTTCTTTTTTATAAGTTATATCTAGTTGTATCTAAATTTCTTCTATCAGTATTATGCGAGAAGGATCAAACTTGTATCGCCTCAATATAGGCATAAGAAATATATTGTGAATTTGCTATAACTCTTATGGCAATGCCAATTGATATTATACTTATCCTATATGTTCTATGATTTTGTACATACTAATAAATCTCAAACTCAACTTGCCCATTTTACCAAATTAAAGCATCTTTTTCCATGGCAATAACTTAAGGAACACTTTCTTAACAACTTCATATTCAATATCCTTTCATTTTAGGTCTGCATATGACTTTTATCAGTTTGAAGTAGCCTTTAGTCTTTCTTTGAAAACCTTAATCTTTTCCTTAGCATTTTTGTTCAAATTAGGTCCCATCAGCTTATTCTCACCCACCTCATTCCAATAAAATGGTGTCTTACATTTTTTGTTGTACAATCCTTATATGGAGCGATGCCTAAACTGGCTTAATGGCTATTATTATACACAAACTCAACCAAAGTTAGATACTAATCTTAGCTTCCCTTAAATTTTATGGCACAACCTCATACCATATCTTTAATTATTTGTATAATGTCTATCCATTTATAGGTGAAAAGCTATATTAAATGTGAGACGGGTACCTAGAGCACTGTTTAACTTTTTCCTAAATCTAAAAGTAAACATTAGATTTCAATCAGATATAATAGAAGATGGTATACTGTGCAATCTCACAATCTCATTGATATAGAACTGTGCCATCTTCTCTAGTGGGTAATCCATTCTAATCAAAATAAAGTGTGCTATCTTAGTTAAAAGGTCCACAATCACCCAAATGGCATTACATCTCTCCTAGTTATGTGAAATCCCATCACAAAATCCATTATAACTCTTTCCCATTTCCATTTTGGAATTGCTATATGATAAAGCAATCCAGAAGGAACTTGATGTTCTACTTTTACCTGTTGACATGTAAGCATCGAGCTATGTACTCAGTGATATCTCATTTCATCTTTGGCCGCTAGTAGTATGGTTTCATATCAAGTTAAATTTTTATGCTCCTAGGGTGTATCGAATAAGGAGCATCATGTTCCTTTTAAAAGATCTATGTTCTGATTTCTTACACCTCAAGTACTCATAGCCTATCATGATAATAAAGGCACTCATATATTTTGATCTCATATTCCCTAGCTTTCCCCTCTTTAACTTGACTCATTACTTATGTGAGGTGACAATTCTTGGTTTTGTGCTACCTTTATTTGCTAAACCACATCAGGCTTCACTTGTAATTCAGCTAAGAATACATCATCATCCATATACTAAAACTTGGCATTCATTACTTCTATAGCTGCTATGAACTTATAGCTTAAGGCATCTGCTACCATATTCACCTTCCTTGGATGGTAATCAATCAAAAAATCAGTCTTTTATCAATTCCATCCATTGACATTGCCTTAAATTTAATTCTTTTTATATAAGGAGGTATTTTGAACTCTTATGGTTTGTATAGATGTAGCACTTTTTTCCATATAGATAATGTCTCTACACTTTTAAGGTGAAAATAGTTGCATCCAATTCTATGTCATACATCAAATAGTTCTGTTCATATGGCTTTAGTTGTCTCAAGGCATATGCTACCACTTTCCCACCATGCATTAGAATATATTTGAGTCTATTATGTGTACATCACTGTACACTAACAAATCTTTACCTAACTTAGTTTTTGTAAAGATATGACCTTTAGTCAATACAGCCTTTAGCTTATTGAAGTTTGCTTGGCATTTATCATCCCATACAAATTTCACATTCTATAGCAAATGGGTCATTAGAGTAGTAATCATAGAGAACCTTTTAAAAAATCTTTTGCAATAACCAGCCAATCCCAAGAAGCTTCGAATCTTTGTTACATTTTTAGAAGGTTTCCACTCCAATACTACTTTAATCTTACTCAAGTCCACTCTGATGCCATCAGCTGAGGTAATACATCTGAGGAAGGCTACTCCATTCAACTAGAAGTCATATTTACTCAACTTGGCATATAGCTACTTCTCTTTCAAAGTATGTAAAACTAGCCTCAAGTGTTGCTTGTGCTCCTCCTTAGTCTTTGAATGCACTAAGAAATCATCAATAAAAACCACCACAAATTGATCTAGATATAGTTTGAAGATTTGGTTCATCAAATCCATAAACACTATAGGGGCATTGGTAAGCCCAAATGGCAACACCAGGAATTTATAATGTCTGTATCTAGTAAGAAAAACTATCTTCGAGATATTAGACTTTTTAACTCTCAAGTAGTGATACCTTAATCTCAAATCAATCTTTGAAAACATTCTAGCTCTATGTAATTGATAAAATAGATCATTAATCCTTGACAATGGGGTACTTATTCTTGATTGTTACCTTATTCAGTTGTTTATAATTAATGCACAATCAAAGTGAGCCATCCTTCTTCTTCACGAATAGTATCGGTGCTCCCCATGGTGAGACATTTAGTTTAATAAAATCTTTATCAAGCAAATCTTACAACTTTACCTTTAGTTCATTCAATTCTGTAAGTGCCATGTAGTATGGTATAATTGATATAAGTGCTACACTAGGGTATACTTCAATCTCAAAGAAGCTCATATTTTGGTGGCAACCTTGGTAACTCATCTAGGAACACATCTAAAAAATCCACTGCTACTTGTATCTTACTAAGGTCTAATTCTACCTTCATAGTGTCAACCACATGAGCTAAGGATACCTCACATCCTTTTTATATTAGCCACCTTACTATCACTACTAAATTGACATTTGATAAAGAATTCTATTCACTAACCATTGTCACCTCATTCCCATCCGTTGTCTTAAGTGTAAGTCTTTTCAGCTTACAATTTACTATAACTTTATGTTTAGGTAGCCAATCTATCCCCAGGATAATATGAAACTCATCAAATTAGAGTTCAATGAGATCTATCAAAAATACATATTCTTGAATCACTAAAAAATAGTCTCTATATACTCTATTTGTAACGCCCGAAAAATCATTATTTTTATAAAAAGTACTCTCGAGCTTGATACGGTGTCATTTGGGACACTGAAGGGTCACATAGTAGCCAAAAAGGGGTATTGGTTTATCAAACCTTGACTAATTAGAAAATGATGAAAAACTATGAATTAAAAATTTTAGCAAAACCAATAAATAATTTCGAGTTGAGAATTAGTAAATAGTGACTTCAATTGAGATTGTGTTAGGATAGCTCTGGGAAGTGCCTGGATAGACCTAAAAATAAGCTCAAAAATTCCAATAAGTCTATTAGAGAAGGAATTTTAATATTCTAAGGTCGTTTGATAATTATTTGGAAATTTTGAATTACGTGAGTGAATAGTAACCCTAGCTCCTGAAGGAATTTTGACTTGAAATTTTATGGGACCTTTAATAGGCAAAATCAAGAATTTTGACACTAGAATCATGATTTTTGGAGGTCTAGAGAATTATGTTGAATTTATGAAGTTTAAAAGAAAACCAAGTTAAGATGGGCCGTTAGATTGACACGTGGTGTGATCCGGGCTATCCACCCATCTAATATAAATGGGCTTGCACATGTGGGAGTGCCATATGTGCCAAAAGCAATCATCTCCCCTAAAATTTCCATGGAACCCGATGCCATTTTCTCTCTCCTCTCTCTCCCATTATTCTTTATTTCTCTCTCTTTACACAATAAATTCCATAATCCTTATATAGATCTTCACCTCCACCACACTCAAAAGCTAATTCAACTAATAAAAATGGAAAAGGATGCCTAGAAAGTGAGATATGAGCACTTGATGAATAGTGCTCTATTGGTAAGTAAGTTGATTTTTCTTAAGCTTTTCCATATATAGTTTTTGGTATGGTGATATTATGTGTGAAGAGAGATTTTAGTTTAGAGTTATGTGGAATTTTGTAGGAATTTTTTAAGGTGAACCCTTATTATGCCATTTTGGGCAATGGTGCAAAATGAATGGTTTTGGAATGGCTTTGACATGACTAGGAGCCCACTGTAAGTGAATTTAACTAAAACTTGTATTATATTTTAAAGAAATGTGGAATTTAAGGCATGTGTTTGTGTATAGGAATAGTATTAGTATATGTGTGTATGATAATTTAAAAATGTTTAGCATCCTAGGATGGGTAATTGAAGTAAACAATATGATGTAGATGTGTCTTGGATGTGAAAATAATGTGGAAGCATGTGATGTATATATGACTAAATGCATGACATGTATGTCATGGTATGTGCATAGGTGTATGGCATGAATACATGGGATATTATAATGGTAATGTGAGGTATGACATAGAAGTGACATGAAATGTGGGGATAGGTGTATGGTTATGGGTTAAAATGTGATAAGGCATGATGCAGGGATAGTAAAATATGAGACTGACATGTAAAGATATGGTATAAAATAAGTAAAGTGTATAATGTTAGGTGTAAGTTTAAGAATTTAATTAATGTGTTATTTAAGAATTTATGTTAGAAATGATATTTAGGTATAACAATATTGATGTAAT
>CANXYI010180473.1:0-11261 GCA_948208565.1 Hura crepitans
GTTTATGTTGTGATTTAGAGGGTCAAAAGGACCCATTTGAATTATAGATGAATGTACTGATTATATAGAAGTACTTTTGCATAGGTAAAAATTTGGGTAAGTGTCCCGATATAGTCATTATGGTGTCAGATTTTCAACATAATGACCCCAATGTTTACCTTGGTTTGCATGCCAAAAGGTTTTCTTAATGTTTTATTTCATTTTTAAGTCAAGAAATGTTATCTTATATAAATTTTTTAAATTTTAAGTGATTTTAGATAAAGGAATTAGATATCATTTTACGTGTGTGTGTGTCTGTCATTCGAGTTCAATATACGAATTAAGTGAAGAGCACCACACTTAGTGGTATCAGAGCTTCCGATTGGGGTTTCCTTTAAACTATGGGTTACACAAGAGCACTTTAGGAGTCGTAATGCATTTACATCAAATACTATTACATCTTTGGCTCATAATCTATTTCTCTTGCCAATATGTATGAGATATAAGTTGTAGCACTATGCCTACTAAGGAAGAAGTGGTAGAAAGTCATTCTCCTTCAGCTTTTGGACAAGGGGAGGCATAACCTGAGTATGTGACTCCCAATGATGCTGTACATACTGTTTCTAGATAGCAAGGTCCACCTATTTAGTTAAAAAAGATGTTGGATTCTATTAAGCAAGCGACAGTGGCTACTACGAATACTGCTATTATGATTACAAATGCATAAGTTGTTCCACCTCTAATGCCACAAGAATAGTTGGCATTTCAGAGGACTTTATATAGAGAGGTTGATTAAGAATGGTGCTGAGTTCTTCAAAAGGGAAGAGTCAGATGAGTCCAATAGAGCTAATTACTAGTTGAACCAGATAGTCTATATTATGCAGCAGTTGAGATGCTCACAAGATGAGTATGCTACATGTGCCACCATAATGCTATCAGAAGAAGCATTAAAATTATGGGAAGTGATCACTGAACATAAGACAGCTACAGATATTACTGAGGATTTCTTTTTGAAAGAATTCAAGGAAAAGTATGTCACAGAGCACTACCTAGATCAAAGTATCAGGAATTCATAGATCTCAAGCAGAGACACAGAATAATCTCCGAGTATGAGAAAGAATTTACTCGCTTAAGCTAATATGCAAAGGCAGTGGTCACCATTTAAGAAAACTATTGTAAGAAGATTGAAAAGGGGTTAAACTTAGATGTCATGCAACAAGTTGATATCCGAGACTTTATAGCCTTGGTTGTAGCCTATCACACTATAGATATGTTGAATGAGCTAAAGCAGATGTGAGACAGCTTTAAGAAGAGATCATATGGGCATAGGCAAGGTAGTTTTGGGTATGCATCTAATAAGAAGCATAAGAGTGGTCAGTCCAGACATTATCAGGGCAAGCAGTCAGATCGATCATAGAGGTTAGGGCATGGTTTTAGATCATAGACCAGAGCATAAACTAAGACTTCAAGCACTCCTAGATCTACTGTAGGTAGTACTACGACACCTGTTTGTGAGACTTGCCACATGAGACATCTGAAAGTGTGTTAGAGACTTATACTAGGATCTTGCTAGGGTTGTGTCTCTAGAGATAATTTTTAAAAGGATTATTCGGTGAAGCCTTATGTTCCTTTATAGAAGCAAGAGAGGATAGATACAAGAAGTAGAGCTAGGGCCAGTCAAAAAGATAAGATAAAGAGTAAAGCTTTAGCTAGGCAGTATGCCATAAGAGCTAGATAAGAGGGAGAGGTTATTGATGTTATAGCGGGTACATTCCATATATTTGATTTACCTACTTTAGCACTAATAGACCCTGGGTCCACACATTCTTATATCTATATTACATAGGTTTTAGATTAGGGTTTAGAAGAGCATGGGAAGCACCCATGGATGGGTTTATAGATTTTAAGGGATGAAAAATTCTATGCAAAGCTTAATAAGTGTGAGTTTTGGCTAAAGGAAGTGGCATCTTTATGGCATATAGCTTTGGTAAAAGGTATAAGGGTTTATCCTAATAAGATTCAAGCAGTAATGGAATAGAAACCACCAAGGAACATGACTAAGATTAGGAGTTTCTTAAGGTTAGCTAGCTATTACAGAAAGTTCATTAAAGGATTTTCCTTGGTTACGGCCCCTATGACATGTCTTATAAGGAAAGCTATAAAGTTTGAATAGGATAGCAAGTGTCAAGAGAGTTTTAACAAGCTCAAGAGTAAGTTGATAAAGGCTCTAATTTTAGTTCAGTTAGAGTCAGGGAAAGAGTTCACCTTATATAGTGATGCCTCACTAAATGGATTGGGTTATGTACTCATGCAAGATGGCAAGGTTGTTGCCTATGCTTCTCGATAGTTAAAACCTCATAACAAAAACTACTTAACACATGACTTAGAGCTTGTAGCCATTGTGTTTGCCCTAAAGATATAGAGGCACTATCTCTATAGAGAAAAGTGCTATGTTTTCATCGACCATAAGAGTCTAAAGTATCTGTCGATATAGAAGAAGTCAAACTTGAGACAATGGAGATGGATGGAGTTAATCAAAGATTATGATTGCCTTATTGACTACCATCCTAAGAAAGCTAATAAAGTTGTAGATACCTTGAGTAAAAAACTTATGTCAGCTTTAAAGGTAATGCATGTTAGCTTGAAGTTGTAAGATGTTAGCGGTTTGTTAGTTGAGTTGCAAGTCAAGCTGAGCTTAATACATACTGTGAAAGATTCACAAATAGATTATCATAGACTTTAAAGCATTATAAGTATGATTCAAGAGGCGAAGTCTAACGAGTTTGTGATTAAGGAAGATGGTTATTTATACTATCATGACTGCTTATGTGTGCCAGAGAAAAAGGATTTGAGATAGTAGGTTCTGTAAGAAGTGCATAATGCACTATATGCTATGCATCCTAGTAGTACAAAAAATGTACCAGGATCTAAAGATGGCCTATTGGTGGCTAGGCATGAAGAGAGACATAGCTAATTATATGACTAGATGCCTCACTTCTCAGTAAGTGAAGGCTGAGCATCAAGTTCCTTTTGGTTTGCTTCATCCCATAGCAATACTAGAATAGAAATGGGATCAAATCACTATAGGCTTTGTGATTGGACTATTGATGGCAAGAAACAAGCATGATTCTATTTGGGTAGTGGTTGATAGATTGACCAAGTCTCTTTATTTCATTCTAGTGAGAAAGGATTACTCTATAGAGAGATTGGCAGAACTGTATATTGATGAGGTAGTTAAACTTTAACAAGTGCCTTCTTCCATCATTTTAGCTAGAGATCTTCATTTTAAATCGAGATTTTAAAGGAAGTTCTAGAATTCTTTGAGGACTAGGCTCAGTTTTAACATAGCTTTTCATCAACAAATGGATGGTTAGTCAGAGACGATTATTCAAATTCTTGAGGATATGCTTTGAGCATGTGCCATTAAGCATAAAGGCAGTTGGGAAAGATATTTGTTGTTGGCAAAATTTGCTTACAACAATAGTTACCAAGTGAGTCTAGGTATAGCTCTTTATGATGTATTATATAGGAGAAGATGTAAAACTCCCTTATGTTAGAGCGAGTTGAGTGAGCACAATCATTAAAGAAAGACTGAAGGCTACTTTAGATAGACAAAAATCCTATATGGAATTGAAGAGAAGAGATATCAAATATGAAGTTAGAGATAAAGTTTTTCTTCAATTATCTCTATGGAAAAAGGTGTTAAGGTTTGATAACAAAGGGAAGTTGAGTCCGAGGTTTATTGGACTATACAAGATTATAGAACGTGTGGGTTTATTGGCCTATAGACTAGCTTTACCTCAAAAATTGTAGTAGATTCATGATGTGTTTCATGTGTCAATGCTAAAAAGATATAGTTTGGACCCTTCATATGTATTGACAACTAATGAACAGGAGATAAGACTAGACTTGTCATATGAAGAAAAACCTATTGGTATCCTAGCTAAAGAGGTTAAAGAATTGTGAAACAAGACTGTGCCATTGGTGAAAGTTAGATGGCGACATCACGTCATGAAAGAGGCTACTTAGGAAAGCGAGACTCAGATGTGGAAATGATACCAACATTTGTTTAAACTAGGTATGTCGAGGATGACATCTTTTTCTAAAAAGGGGAAGAAATGTAACAACTCGAAAATCCCAACTCTCTAAATAGTACTTCCCGAGATGAATAGTGTTTCCCAAAACCTAAGTCCCATTAAGCATACTGATGGGGGGTATTAATTACTAGAGAATTTTGGGTGAAGTTTAAAGCCAATCCAAAGTCGTTCGGATGGTCAAAATGCTAATTAAGATTTTACAGCAATGTCTTATAAATAGTGCCGTAGGCAAAGCTAAACTATAAAATAAATAAAAAGTTGCTCAAAATAATCCAAAAATATTACAACCTAACACTCAAATATTTCGAATAGTCTAATGGCTTCGAAATTGGAATTTTTCAAGTTTGGGAACTATTTTTACCCAATTTTTGGGACTTAAAATATATTAATTTTTTGGGTTATTATCGAAATTTGGACTCAAAATTTTGAGAGAATTTAAGGATTGGATATATGGAATTTTAGTGATAGGAATAAGAGAAAATTGACATTTCTGTCGGTTATAATAATTTTTCGAAGCAAAAAAAAATTATTTTTCAAAAAAGTATAAATAGGGGAAGTTTTCACTCCTCCCCTACACACCAAAAACTCACTTCTACCCTCCTCCTCCCTTGCCAAAACTGTGATCTTTCCTCTCTTCCCTCTCCCTTTGATTTTGTTCTCATCAGCTCAACCCACTCTGTAAAATTATACCCGAAATGATGAGCATTTCGAGATGAGTCTATGGATACCAAAATTATCAAGAACAGTAGAGTATTTCAGGAGAAAAATGGAGAGGAATTTTTAGGTGAATAGTAACCTTTTGTTTCTCAATTTTTTCTTTTTTGCAAATTTTATTTTTCATGGGTTCCTAGGGTGTTATAAAGCACATATCTAGGCTTAAAATATTTTTTTAACTTTTAGATTATTTTATATTAATTTTTTTATTTTTGTGCCCTTTTGTATTTCTAGGTGAAATGACAACTCGAGCCTCTTGAGGTAAGGAGAAGGCCTAGGTTGTTGTTACGGGTCCTGTGCGACTTTGTTAGGTGTGTGTAATCACTTTAATTTGGCTAAAATTTGTGTTTAATGAATTTTATGCATTATGTTCACAATTGTAATTAATGGTATTAAAAGCTTAAAAATATAATAAATGTTATAATTGAAATGGATGTTAATGAGATGATAAATGCATTAAATATGATGTTTTAGTGTGCCGTTAAGTGATGGAATTATATGAATACTAGAAATTCATAAGAATGCATTATACAGTTAAAACAGAGTATGCCAGTTGTATGTCGTATGCCTAGAAATATGTGCATATGATGTTTGTGTGATTCGAACATTGTATAATGAATGCAACGTGTAATAAAATCCCACGGAATGACTTGATATCTATATGTGCAGCATTATACCTACTTAAGCTGATAAATGCGATAATGAGTGTGTGCATGTTCTTATCGACATGAAAATATCATATGTGCATGTATGCAATGGTAAAATGTTTAAAAAGAATTTTTGACATATAATTGATATTTATATGTTATAAAGGCATGATGAGGCAATAAATGACATTTAGAATGTAACTATCTAAAAATGCCATGGAATAATTATTTGATGTGATATTCTATTTTTAATTGGCATAGTGATTTGTTGTTGTTTTTCGATGCCATTACACCTAGGAAATGGACCTTTTGGGTGTAATGGACATCAATAGGCCTAAGTTGGCCAAGTGATGTGCTTAGGCCATACAAAGGTGCAACAAGGCCAATGGTCATTTTCTTCAAGTTAATTTAATGATATAAAAGTGAAATTTGTTAATTTTGACACATAATGACATGTTTAATGATACCTATATAATTAGATAACCTAGTTTGGATAGGTTGATTGGTCAACTAGAATTGTAGCGGCTGCTAGCATACCTTCTGGTATGAGACCTATGGGTCATTGATTTACATTCCAATGGTTATGACAACCTTTTAGCCTAACTTTGATTATACATTTGAAAATGTAAGAGCCTTCGGACTTAGGTTTACATGCCAATAGGCATAAGAGCCTTCGAGCCTAAGATTCATGTACCTAAAGGGTATGAGAGCCTTTAGGCCTAAGTGTTATGCATCTACGGATGTGAGAGCCTTTGGGCCTAAGTTTAGACATCTATGGATGTCAAAGCCTTTAAGCCTAAGTATACGTACCTATGGGTATGAGTGCCTTTAGGCCTAAGTAATTTTGTTATCCAATCTTAATTAATTGTCTTACTACTATAGACATTAGTTAAAGAATTTAAACAGCTTAAAAATGCATAATTTTGTTTTATATGTTAAATGACACTAATTTGTGATATGCGAACATAATGAGGTCGAATGACTTAAAATCGGTCTTTAGGTGTACAAATCTATTTATTGGCTTTTTGAATGGCTTTAAGTGATAAATGTATGTTATTTTATCTCAAAATACTTGTGTGGGAAATAATGTCTCTATATGACCTATAAGGTGATTATAAGCTCTAAATGCATTCCTGAAGCCTACTGGCAAAGTATTAGCTATTTTGAAGCTCGGTAAGTTTCTAAAATAAATTCCTATCATGTGGGAACTATTAAAGCTATGATTATGTTCATGATGTGAGAAAGAGTCTTATGGTGATTTCGGACCTTATGACTTGAAACACCTAATATATTATCCTTTTAGCTTACATGCTTATAAGATGATGATATGACATATATTTTCTATTATATCCTATTAATGTGTATTATATAAAGTTATGGTATATTTTTAGCATTTTTGATATCTAAAGGCATGATTATTGCTTGATATGTGCATGTTTGAATATAAGTCTTTGAAAATGCTTATTCGTGATTTTAAATTCGAAAATGGCTTATATGCATTATGGACTTGCTAAAACTAAACTTTTTACAAGTTAAAGTGATTACACCACTAAGCGAAAGCTTAGCACATTGCTTGTTTATGATGCATAGGTAACAAGGCAACAGAATAGAGCCAAAGCTTTTGCATATCAAGAGAAATAAAGATAATCCTTACATGGGTATTTTTGGTACTCTTTTTGTAATAGTAGTGATGATGTAAATATAATGGTTTTTAGTTAGTGTGCTCTTGTGATCCTAGAGGGATTTGGTTTAATCTGCATTTTGTAGCGGGTTTTTGCATTAAATATTTTAAAAATGGAATTTACTTTTATATTTCTCGATTGTTGTGTGTTGATTAATGAAATTGAATATGAGATTGTTGACCGCGGAGAGCTTGAGGCTTATTGTGTTTGTGCTGTGATTAGAGGGTCAGGAGGATCATTAGAGTTAGAGATGAGTTTATTGAGTTTATAGAAGTGTTTTTAAAAAGCTAAAATTTGGGAAAGTGTCTCGATATCGTCGTTATGTTGTCGAATTTTAGACATGATGACCCCAATGTTTACCTTGACTTATGTGTCGAATGGTTTTTGATGTTTTATTTCATTTTTCAGTTAAGAAATGTTTTTTATATTAAATTTTTAAATTTTAAGTGATTTTGGATAACAAAACTAGATATCATTTTGAATGCACACGTCCCCCTTTTGGGTTTAGTGTACGAATCGAGTAGAGGGCACCATACTTAGTGGTATCAAAGCATCCAATTGGGGTTTCCTTTAGATCTATGGGTTACACAAGAGCACTTTAGGAGTCGTAAGACAATTACATCAAATACTATTACATATTTGGCTCATAATCTTTTTCTATTACCTTTAGGTACAGGATATGATTAGTAGCACTATGCCTACTAAGGAAGAAGGGGTAAAAAGTCATGCTCTTTTAGCCTTTGGATAAGGGGAGGCATAACCCAAGTATGTGACTCCTAGTGATGCTAGACATGTTGTTCTTAGATAGCAAAGTCCACCTACATGGTTATAGATGAAGCTAGAGTCTATCAGGTAAGCAACAATAGCTGCTACTGCTACTGTGAATGCCACTACTGTAGTTGCTAATGCATAAGTTGTTCCACCTCTAGTGCCACAAGAATAGCCAGCATTCTAGAGGACCTATATAGAGAGGCTGATCAAGAATAGGGCTAAATTCTTTAAGGGGGAAGAGTCAAATGAGTCCAATAAAGCTGAATCTTGGTTAGACCAAATGATCTATATTATGCTGCAGTTGAGATGCCCACAAGATTAGTATGCCACATGTGCCACCACAATACTATCAGAAGAAGCATTGAAATGGTGGGAGTGATCATTGAACACGAGATAGATGTACATATCTCTTGGGAATTCTTTTTAAAGGAATTCAAGGAAAAGTATGTCATTGAGCATTGCCTAGACAAAAAATATCATGAATTCATGGATCTCTTATTAACACATAGGACAATCTCTAAGAATGAGAAGGAGTTTACTCACTTGAGCTGGTATGCAAAAGTGGTGGTTGCAATAGAAGAATACCACTATAAGAAGTTCAAAAAGGGGTTGAACTTAGATGTCATGCAACAAGTTGCTCCTACGAAGATATAAGACTTTACAACCTTGGTAGTAGCCTATCACACTACAAAAATGTTGAATGATTTGAAGCAAAAGCAAGATAACTTCAAAAAGAGATCATATTGGCATAGGCAAGGTAGTTTTAGGTATACATCTGATAAGAAGAATAAGAGTGGATAGTCTAGATATTATTAGGGCAAGCAGTCAGACTGATCACAGAGGTTAGGATAGGGTTTTAGATTATAGACCTAAGTATAGACTTAGAATTTAGGTACTCCTAGATCCACTACAAGTAGTACTATAACACTTGCTTGTGAGACTTGCCATAAGAGATATTTGGGAGTGTGCTAGAGACTCATACTAGGATCTTGCTAGGGTTGTGGCTCCAGAGATCATTTTTAGAAAGATTGCTTGGTGAAACATTATATTCCTTCACAGAAATAAGACATGAGAGATATAGGAAGTAGAGCTGGGGCTAGTTAGAAAGACAAGATAGAGAGTAGAGCTCCAGTGAGGCAGTATGCTATAAGAGCTAGAGAAGAGGTAGAGGATACTAAAGCTATTGTGGGTACATTCCATATCTTTTATTTACTTGCTTTGGCACTAAAAGGCCTCAGATCCATATATTCTTATAACTCCACTGCATGGGTTTTAGATATAGGGTTAGAAGTAGATGACCTTGGCTTTGATATAATGGTTAGCAATCCTATAGGATAACACATTATAGTGAATAAAGTGTATAGAGACTATCTATTATCAGTACAAAGACAAGTTTTCTCTATAGAACTAATTGAATTGTCATTCAATGAGTTTGATCTTATCTTAGGCATGGACTGTTTATCCAAGTATCATGCCATGGTGGATTTCAAGAAGAAAAGGATCATGTTACAAGCTAGTAATAGGTTAAAAGTGACAATGCTGGGTGAAAGATTAGATTGCATGGCTTATTTGGTATAAACAACTTTAGCTAGAATAATGATGCAAAAGGGTTATCAAAGCCTATCTTGCTTATGTCGTTAACACCATAAAGGAAACAATAAAAGTTAGTCAGATTCTTATTATGGTTGAGTTTGGGGATGTTATCCTAAATATGTTACTTGGTTTGCCACCAGAGTGGGATTTAGAATTCAGGATCGAGGTGATACCAAGCATAGAACCATTTTCCATAGCTCTATATAGAATAGATCCTGTAGAGTTGAAAGAATTAAAGATACAGTTGTAAGAGCTTCTAGATAAGGGTTTCATCAAATCGAGTGTTTTGCCATAGAGAGCACCGATTTTGTTTATCAAGAAGAAGGATGGTTGTTTAAGACTTTTCATGGATTATAAATAGTTGAACAAAGTCACCATCAAGAACAAGTATCCCTTACCACAAATCAATGATCTCTTTAATCAGCTTAGAGTGGTAGGTGTCTTCTCTAAGATTAATCTTAGATCTAGGTATTATCAGTTGTGAGTAAAAGAGGTAGACATAGACAAGATGACTTTCAGAATTAGATATGGTCACTAGGAATTCCTAATGATGCCTTTTAGGTTAACCAATGCATCAATGGCATTCATAGACCTCATGAATAGGATTTTTAGGCTATTTCTAGATTAGTTTGTGGTGGTCTTAATAGATGATATTATTGTGTATTTAAAGAATTGAGAAGAGCATGAGAAGCATTTATGGATAACTTTTTATAGATTTTGAGGGATGAAATACTCTATGCCAAGCTTGGCAAGTGTGAGCCTTAGCTAGAGAAAGTAGTATTTTATGGCATATAGCTTTGATAAATGGTATAAGGGTTGATCCTAGTAAGATTCAGTGAATAATGGAATGGAAATTACTAAGGAACATGACTAAAACTAGGAGTTTCTTAGGGTCAGCTGGCTATTATAGAAGATTTGTTGAGGGGTTTTCCCTAGTTGTGGCCCTTATGACATGTCTTCTGAGGAAAGATGTGAAGTTTAAATAGGATAGCAAGTGTTAAAAGAGTTTTGACTAGTTTAAGAGTAAGTTAACAGAGGCTACGATTTTAGTTCTGCCAGTGTTAGGGAAAGAGTTCACCATGTACAGTGATACCTCACTGAATGGGTTAGGATATGTACTTATATAGGATGGCAAGGTTGTTACTTATGCTTCTTGATAGTTAAAACCTCATGAGAAAAACTACCCAACACATGATTTACAGCTCACAACCATTGTGTTTGCTCTAAAGATATGGGGGCAATATCAATATAGAGAAAAGTGTTATATTTTCATTGAGCATAAGTGTTTGAAGTATCTATCAATGCTAAAAGAGTTAAACATAAGACAAAGGAGATGGATAGAGTTCATCAAGGACTATGATTGCTTTATTAACTACCATCTTGGGAAACCTAACAAAGATGTGGGTGCCTTTAGCAGACAACTTATGTTAGCTTTAAAGGCAATGTATGTCAGTTTGAAGCTGCAAGACAATAGGTTATTTACTGAGTTAAAACTCAAGCTTAGCTTGATACAGACAATAAAGGATTCATAAAAGGATGATCATGGACTTTAGAGCATTATAAGTATGATTCAAGAGGCAAAGTTTATTGATTTTTTGATTAAGGAATACAATTATTTGAATTACCATGACTACCTCTATGTGCCAGATAGAGAGGATTTAAGACAGTAGATTTGTAAGAAGCACACAATGCACCATATGCTATACATCCTGGTAGTACAAAGATGTACCAAGATTTGATGATAGCATATTGATGGCCAGGCATATAAAGAGATGTAG
>CANXYI010180476.1:0-11828 GCA_948208565.1 Hura crepitans
ATAAAGGTATCTCTTAGACATTCTTTCCTTTAGTTGTTGGTATTTTGGTAAGAAGGTGTTATAGTGGCACAAGGGCTACCACTCTAAACTTTTTTTTCCAAAAGATCTAGTTGAGTTTTACTTAAGTGCATTCATCTTTCCCTATCGAGCTAGTTGATTAGGGTATGATTGGTGTTCTAGCTAAGATTTTAGTTAATAGAAGGAGCAATTACCTCTCTTTTGTTAAGAGTTCCCTTCTAAAGAAGGTTCATGTGTCATCTAATATTTCTCATTCTATGTTTAAGAAGTCATTTTTTACTTTTTTTTCCTCTTTTATTTGTTCTTCTAATTCTTGGTCTATTTTGGTTTTCTTTGGCTTATTGCTCCATCAGTTTTAAAGGAAAGCTTATTTTCTAAACTTTCTAGTGGTCTATCTACTTCTAAAGTGATATTAGGTTATTCATTTGCAAGACTTGATCCTTATTCATAATTTTTTATCATGATGGAATTTTGTATAGAGCCATTATAGATGTTTCTCGTATTAATACCCTTTTAGTCCTACGAGAGCTAGTTAGGTACATTTTTGCACTTCAGTAATTTTCTTTTGTTTTTTTTCTCTATTATCATATTTTAACCTTTTCTTTGTTTCTTGCAATGCCTAATGGAGACTTTAGAATATGCTAGTGGTCATATTATGGGCTTAAAAAATAAGCTTATGGTATAATCTAGTAGAGCATTACTTGAAATTCTATCCTATATATATGCATGTTACGAAAACAAACTTAATAAAATTAGTCTTATGCTTTCAAACATTTATTTAGAAATGATTTAGAAATAGAGATAAGTGATTAGTCATCTTGAGAGGTGGCTAGCTTGTAAGAGGCAGTTGTATGATGATCAAAAAGCTAAACTCGAGGTATATGCTCATAAGTTAAGAAAGCTTACCCTAGAACCCAAGGAAGTGACTAAATTAGTTTAGGCTCTTGAGGAGGATAGCTCTTCAAATTCTAGCCATACTATGAGCACATAGGATTTTACTTTCCTATTTTTTTAGTAATGTTGTATGACCTTTAATTTTGTATAAATGAATCTTTTAATTTTTTTGCTCCTTATGTTTCTCTTTTCTACTCACCTTCTCTTTATAAAGCTATACTTTCCTTTGTTTTCTTTCACTTGATATAGTCATATGATAATGCCTATAAGATCATTGGATGATATGTATAGTCGGGTGATGGTATCATGACTTGCAAAATAGTTACACAATGTCCTATGGTTCCGACTCTAATTTGTAGTTTTCTGAATTCTTCTTCCTAATATGATTTGAATCCTATTCTAGTTGTTTAGAGTGCTATATAAACAATAGTTTGGGCCTCTATAATTCATCATATCTAAATTACATTGTCCTTTCTCATTCTTAAGGGTAATTTTAGCCATGTCTTTAGAATTTCTTATTATTTTCCTTCTTTTTATCACCAACCTTCCTAATGGTGATTGGGATTTGCTTAGATCTATGACTCTAGCTAGTTTAAGGTTTCTAGCTCTCATTAAGTTGAATATGCCCCTTCTAGAGGGCACTACTCATTTTTGGGATTCAAAAAATCATGTCCTTTATTTGGTTTCGAAGAGGTTTGCCAATTAATTAAAGAGTTTCAAGCTGTCTTAGGACTCTCATATTCGCCGGATCAATCTCGGATTGTACTTAACCCACACATGCCATATCCTTTATAACTTACCCCTAATTTTGTTTTAGACCAACCTTAGTATGCATATGTGTTGACATGGAACCATTAACTTAATTTAAAGAAGTTGTTATTCTTAATTGACCAACCCAATGTGTGATGGATAAATATGATTACCTATTACCTCATATGTCAATTTTTACTTGTTAGCCCATTTGGAAAAGGTGAGATTGTAATCATTGGTTTACTTAATCATTTACATAGAGGCAACAAACTAATTCTTATCATCTTGCCTGAAAATTTGTTGGGCATTGATATGATAAATTATAATCCTACTTCTCATTTTACTAGTAGTTTGATAATTCTTCAATTGTGGCTTAAAGAAAAATTAATGATATTACTTTTTGAGGAAAACTTGTTGGGGGTATCAACCTAGGCTCTATCCTTATTAGCAAGTCCATATTACTCAAAATCATAATAAGGACATGAATCAATTTTTAGATTATTAAATTAATAATGCTATGAATTTTGTTTATCCTTGGTAGAGTTTGCCCTCTATTAGTCTTCATTTTCTTGAGGGAGTTAAGGTCTTACTTGGTTTTAAGAAGGTTAGTTGGTATACTCTTTCCCATTTAAGCTATCAATTTGGTTGTTTATAATAGATTCTAGTTCCAAGTAAGTTTTCCACCATGAGAAATGGTTTTTAGAAGGTAGGGCTTACATGACATAATTAAAATATTGCCTATGCGACCTATTTAAGATAATTAACATGGAGAAAGAAAATGAAGCTGCCATTTTAATGACTTCTTGTGCTTATAATCTTAAGTTGATTGATATAATAAATGATTGAGCTTTTATGACTATTATTCTATGAATTGCTCATATCTCAAGTGTCATTTTTAGAGCCATGCTTGATTCCTTCTTTTTTCCTTCTTCATATATTAGTTGGCTTAGTTAGAGCATAAATAACATTTCCTTTTCATTTCGTACTTTCTTGCTCTAATAAGATAATTGATTTTTTTTCTTCATAACTTGTTGCTCCTTTATCCATTCATTATTATTTCACAACTATGGAAGAAATTTTATTTTACATACTTCTTTGACTACTTAGTATAAATAACACTAAATATAATAATTATACTGAAATAATGACATATGTAATAACAACTTATCCTTGTAATATGAAATTCAATAGGTTTTTTCATTAGTATTGCATAAGCTAAGCAAAGTATTTATTGAATCGATCGACATTTACTGGTTCTTGAAATTTATTTCCTTTCATATGAAATAACTTTTCTACTTTATTTTTT
The DNA here is from genome assembly GCA_948208565.1 of Hura crepitans. Lineage (NCBI taxonomy): Eukaryota > Viridiplantae > Streptophyta > Magnoliopsida > Malpighiales > Euphorbiaceae > Hura > Hura crepitans. The sequence goes on from CANXYI010180476.1 coordinate 2,969, forward strand.
TACATATGCATAATTGTGAATAGGCTTGCCTTGGATCTTGTAGATTTAGTGTTATTTGTTTCAGTACTAGATCTCCTTCTTTTACTTTGTGAGGTTTAACACATTTGTTAAAGACTCTTGCCATCTTTTTTTTTAAATAACTCATTTGGGTATAAGGCTCTTTTTCTTCTTTCATCTAGTAAGGCTAATTCATCATATTTACTTTTTACCCATTTAACTTTAGTTATATTAGTTTGAAAAAGAACATGTAGGGATTTCATCAAAAATTCAATTGGCAGTCCAAATTCTATACCATATACCAATAAGTAGTGTGCGGCACTAATAGATGTTTAAATGGTTGTTCCATAGCCCTATAGAGCATAAGGTTGTTTTTTTACCTAATCCTCACAACTCTCAATCATTTTGGCTATGATTTTTTTTATAGTTTTGTTAGCTATTTTAATAGCTCTATTAGCTTGAGGCTTATATGGTGATGATTTATGTTGCTAGATTCCTTACTTTTCAAATAAATTTTTTATTTATCATTTGAATTAGCTAGTGTTATCCATCACTACATGGTGATACACTTCATACCTATAAATGGTCTAATTCTCAATGAATTCCCTCATATATTTGGATTTAATTTTGCTAAAGGGTAATGCTTCCACCCATTTAGAGAAGTAATATATTTCCACTACAATGAATTTGTTTTTGTTGGTGTTAGGTTTTACATCTCTCATAATGTCAATTCCACTTCCTGAGAGTGGCTATGGTGACAAAAAGTTGCATAGCTCAGGATGTGGTATGTACTAAAAATTTGTGTGAAGTGATCATTGTATCTCTTGACTAACTTGAGGCAATCTACTTCTATAATGTTCAAATAGTATCATTGACTTATTATCTTTTTTGCTAAAATTGTCTCATTCATGTGTGGTCCACATATGCCAACTTGTATTTCTTTCATGACTACTTTAGCCTCAATTTCTTCTAGGAGCCTAAGGTGTGCACCATTTAATTATCTATTGTAAAGCTATTTGCTAAAATATAGAAATTGAAAGGCACGTCTTGTAAATGACATCTTTTTTTTTGTCATTAAGTCCTTCAAGGAATTCATCCTTTTGAAGTATTCTTTAATGTCGTGATACCAAGGGTACTTCTCCTTTATTTCTCTTAGTTAAAATATTTCTGCTTTTTCTATATCATAAAAGGGTAGTGATATCAAGATATAAGTATGGGAGGTGACTATGATTTTCCTTTATTATCCTATGTTTTCATTAGACATGCCAATATGCCTGCCATCTAGTTATCTTCTCTTAGGATAAAGTTTAATCATATAGAAATGAAGTTTTGTCTCATTTTGTTGACTACTTCTACATAAAGTTTTAGTATATCTTCCCTTATTTCCTATTTACTTTCTACTTAGTGAGTAACCACCATAAAGTTTTCCCTTATTTCCATATATTTTACATTTAAGGCTAAAAGGGATTTCAACCCGAATAGGCACACCTCATATTCAACCCTATTATTAGTAAATGTGAAGTTAAGTTTTTTTTACCATGAGTATTAGTTCTCATTCAGGTGGTAATAAGATTATACCTATTCCAGCTTCTTATTAGTTAACTACCCCATTGCATAACATTTCCATCCTTAGACACTTATTGTTCTTAAAATTTTATCTAGGAATTCAATTTCCTACTTTAAGTTATCTGTGATGAATTGTTAGGCAAGGAATTTAGCCACAAGCTTTCTTTTTACTATTTTTTTGTTGTATACTCTATGTCATGCTTTTGTAAGATTAGCATCCATTTTGCCAATTATCACTAAAATGAAGACACCAAATATAAGAATTTTTATTGGTCTGATTTGGTAACTATGATCACTTTATAGGAGAGGAAGTAATGTTCTAACTTCTTGAAAGCTAAAATCAAGTAAATGCATGTCTTTCCAACCTCTTGATACTTGACTTCATATGCTAAGTACTTTGTATAAAAATAGTAGACAACATTTTAAAGCCCTTTAGCATCTTCTTATTCAAGCATTGCCCTTGTACATATTTCTTCTCAATAACTAGGTAGAGGATGAGGTGTTTTCCTTGCTATAGTGGTTGTTATATTAGGAGTGACATCAAATAGGCTTTGATTTTTTTCAAATGCTTCCTATGATCCTAATCTTCATTCTGTGGGATGATTTTTTATATATAAATTGAAGACCAAATTACATATGGAAGTGAGCTTCGAAATAAACCTTAAAACATATTGATGTTTTCCTACGAATCCCTTTATCTTTTTCTCCATCGTAGGGGTAGGCATGTCCTATATGGCTTTAATTTTTTCTAAATCTATTTCTATGTCATGATAACTTACCACATATCTTAAAAGTTTACCATAGGTAACTTTGAGTACACATTTCTTTAAGTTCAGCCCAAAATGATATTGTTTAACCTTATTTAAAAAATTTTTCAAGGTTTTCATATGTCATTCTTTAGTTTTAGATTTCATTAGCATATCATCACTGTACACCACTACTTCATTGTGAATCATATCATGGAACAAAGAAGTGGCAAAAAGTTGGTATGTAACACCTGCATTCTTCAATCCAAATGGCATGGCTATGTGGCAATATATTCTTTATTTAGTGATGAAGGTGGTTTTCATCTCGTCTAAGATTGCCATAAGGATTTTTTTTATAGCTTGAAAAACCATCAGCTAGGGAATACTTGACATATGGATCGATGTTATCAATTAGTACAATAATATGTGGGGGTGGGAAGTAATCTTTAGGGCAATATTTTTTTAGATCTCGATAATCCGCACATATCCTTACTCAACCTTTTTTTTTATACTAGGACTATGTTGACTTCCCAAGTGGGAAATTCTACTGCATCTAGGAATTTAGCCTCTGCTTGCTTTTTTACTTTATGCTTGATTTTACTAGCCCATTCTAGTCTCATTCTTCGAAGCTTTTTCCTTACAAGTTTATTATCAAAATAAGTTGGGATTTAATGTTTGGTTTTATCATATAACCATGAGAATACTTTTTCATATCTCTTCAAGGTTTCTTCTATAGATTTCCTTTGTGTGGGAGATAAATCATACACTAGTAATATGATTTTGGTGTTTTATTTCTCCTTTAAATTGAATTCCATTATATGGATAGAGTTAGTATTTAATATGATTAGTGCTACATATAGTGTCTTTAAATAAGATGATAAAAAAGTAAGAAAAATTAGAAGAAAGTTTATTGAATGAATCATTATCAAAATAATCAATTGCTAAAATGAAGTCATTTAAGATATTCTCAAGTACATTATCTAATTTATTGTTTATGAAATCTTGAGCAAATTCCCATATGGTTGTGATCACCTTAGCAATTATAATCTCTTCATTCTTATCATTATTGTCAATTATGCACTTTAGGTTTAAGATATCTTCTTCATCATCCATTGACTTTGCTTCTTTGTACTCTTGATCAGCTATCAAATCTTTAAAAATATCAAAACCAGATTTGAGTATGCCATTTAATCTTATGATTCTAGGTGAGACAATATAAGTACTATTATTGGTGTAATATTCCCCCAACTTCTTCCCATGCTTTGCTGGGTTGTCTATCTCTTTGTATCCTAACCCTTTTCTATCTATTTGCCCTTTAAAATTCAAGAAGTTAGGGATTCCCTTATAATTATTGCCTAGGCCAATTGCTAGAAAGAAGCTATGTTTCCTCATAAAGTTCGATACATAAGGATCCATTTCATCTTTATATTTCATGGCTAGTTTAAATCCTAGTAGTTGATAATGTTCTAAGTTTAAGCTTACAATGGGGTTATTTCAACTATTTTAGTTTTCATTAGAAACTTAATCATTTGATGAAGAGTAAATGGAACTCTTCCAAGTTTACATAACCAAGGGTATTCTAAGAGTAGTGCAAATGTCACTAGTCTATCAAGGATGGTGGAGGTAATTTCACTTCTAATTGGTCCTACCTTTAACAAGGTAGGTAGAGCTCCTTCTGCGTGTCACTTACTATTATCAAGGGCTTTGATTACCATGTTAGATGTTTCTAAATTTTGCTACTTCAAATTAAGAACTCCTATAAATTTATATGCTATTATGTTTATAGTGGATCCATCATCTACCATAGAATATGTTATGCATTTTCTATTAATTTCAGCCTGAATGTATAAAGCTTTGTTCTAGTCATTTCCTTCTATTGGGAGGTCATTGTCAAAGAATGAGATAAGACCTATGGTATTGTTTACTATTAAATTTGACAACCTCTTAAAGTGTGGCAATAGTCATTGCACTTACTAAATCTAAAGCTTTTACCAAAGCTTCTCTATATTTCCTTAATGCCATCAAGAGGTCCCATACACTAGTGTGTGCTTAAATAATTTTTAGTAGTTTTAAGAATGTGTCTTCTTTTTCTTCTTCTTTTGATGTAATACTATCTTTCTCTACTTCTTTATCATTTTTATTATAAAGCTTCCTAATTATGGTGACATTGCTTATATTAGTGGGTTCTTTGCCACTTCTTGCTAAAAATTTATCTTTCCTCTTTTTTCATCACTATCCTAAATTTTGAGTTGTAAAGTAGGCACTTGGCTTGCTTTTGTTCCAATGAGTGAGTCTAGTATGAATCTTTCTGTAACACACATAAAACCTGGCTTTATAAATAGTACTTCCCGGGTTATGATTTAGATTTCCAAGTAATGGGCCCTACTGAAGTGACCTAGTGGGGGGTACTAGTCATAAAACTTTAAAGGGCAAAATAAGACATCAAACAAAAGAATTAAAAGTAGGCACTGAACCAGAAAATTCTTTTTTGTCTATATCTAGTAGAATGTGAACTTAGTTTGAGCTGTGAAATAAAAAGGTTAGGATGTGCTCAAACTAACCCAAAAGTATCATATACTAAGGTTAAAAATTCTAACTAGTCTAATGGTGAAGGAATCATAATTTTTTACATCGATAAATATTTTTATTGAATTTCCTATTTAGGCGATTAAAAAGTTAAGCACATTTCTTTTGACTTTTGGCACAAACTTTAAGGAGTCCCTTAATTGTAAAATTCTATAATTTTTGGCATCTTAAGAGCTAATTTTGGTTATCATAAAGTTTGAGAATACATTTTTGAAGATTAAAAGAAAACTAGGAAAAAAAACCAACTATTGGATCCTTTAATTGTGAAACTATTGTTGTTTGTGTGTTTAATATAAATTAGTGTTCCTATGAGAGTATAACACAAAAGATTACAAATTCATCTTCTTTTTCCCTTATGTAAAACTAATGACATAGCCATAAGGAATCCCTCCCCCATTATTCATTCAAACTGCTAAAAAATCTAAGGAAAACCCCCAAAATTTATACTTAAATTGATCCTCATCAAGTCTAGTTTCTCATTTTTCTATTTATTCTTTAAGAAGATGGAATTTTTGTGGAAAAAGAGAGATTTTTAAAGTTATGGTTTTAGAAACCCAAGCTAAGGTAAGCATAATTTTAGGGTTCTAATATTTTTCTATGATATTATGGGTGATTAAAATTATGATACGAGTGTTATTTTTGAGTTTTGATTTGCATACATTTTTCTATGATTTTCTCTAACTAATTACCTATATGGAACTTAGGGAAAGGGAAAGAGAGGCAAGCTAAAGGTAAAGAGAAGTAGTAAAGTGGTATTCAGGATGCTAAGAAATTGCTTTGTAAGTGTATTTAGTAAAATATGTGTACACATTTCATGTTCGTGCATTTTAAGTCTAAAAACCTATTATGGAAGTTATAGTTTTAATAATTTAAATTGTCTTAAAATATATATGATGGCATAATAAGGTTTAATATATTCTAAGTAAGTTAAAATAATAGATAAATTTTGATAAAATTAGTGATAAAAATGTGCATTAGAACGAATGTTATGAAATAAAAGGGCAAAATGGTAATGTTGGACAATATGGGTAAAATTTGTATAATTATGCTAATTTACATGATTAATTATGTTAAATAATGTTTGATGGAAAGGAATATATTATGATGGAATTGTCCTAGATTATATGTGTATTGTGTGTAAGCATTGTTGTGTGCATATATATAGGTCATATGTATGATGTAATGAAAAATAAGTTGTAACGTATGTGTAATGTAATGTTAACTTTGAATGTGTGACATGAGGCATCAAATGATAAATAAATATGGAACATAATGTCACCAATGTGGTAAAGAGAAATGTGAATGTGATTATGTGTTATATATGAAGAACATGTAACATAAAATTGTATAATGTAAAGTGTTAAAATCCCATATATGTTAGACATCCTACTAGATAGGTTGATTGGTCAACTAGGAAATTAGCAACTACTAGATATTTGGTATTATTTTTTATGGCTGCAACTACTATCAAGTCCATTTGGGCAACTAAACATACACATATCATATATTGTTATAATTGGTTTTATATTGACATATCATGATTATTTACACGAGTGCAGTAGCCACTAGGTCTAATAGACCACTGCATATAATTTCTCACTAGTGCAGCCATAGGGACGTTCAATTGGACCACAGCACAATTTATCATAACCCATCATGCTAGAATAAAAGCTATGAAGCCTAAAATATAGGCCACTGTGCACCATGATCCCGATGTCTAATATCGGGATTCATATCTATCATATATGGGCTAGTGAGTTAATTATGTGATGGAATATTTAGTGTACTATCAAGTGAATAAAAGTCTTAATAAATGCAAAATGAAAATGTAAATGATGTGAATGGATGTAGTTAATATGACAAGAGTAGGTAGGTAAATGATGTGCATAATAATGTGTGAGCAATTGGTATGTTATGACTACTTGGCATTGTATGCTTAATGTCCATTTATGTGTATGTGTCTAAGCATGTTTTATTGAATACACCATTATGCTTTATACTTCACACATAGTATTTCTCGACACATAGGTAGTAGATAGTCAGCCACAACTAGACCTAACAATAGCAGTGCAGTGTAAAGGAGATTTCCATAAGTGTTTTTGGTATATTTTGGTTTATATTGTGTGACATGATTTTATAAGTAGTTGGCACTCATATGTAAGCATATTAGGACTAGAATGTCATGATATGTTTTATTCAAAATGGTATGTTGGGATGTAAACATATATTATATAGGTTATGTTTTATGACTTGAATATGTATGTATGAGATTGAATGTTGTAATATGTCTACTTAAGAGATTGAGATAAGGTGAGGATCAAAAAGGTCTAGGTTAATGGTTGATAATTAAGATGTTATAGTAGTGTTGTTTTTTATAGGTTTTATTTTTGGATATGTCTATATGTAGCCATTATGCTACTGAAATTTTATTGTAACAAGATAGTTATGCTAATATATATGATTTTCATATGAAAGAGTTTTAAAAATATAATAGTAAAAATATTTTAAGTTGGTATTCATGTCATCTCTTATTTAGATTGGCAATGGTTTGGGTTAGAGGTGTCATAGTGTGGCATCCCTCATTCAAAACCACTAATGTGTCAAGGGAGGGGTGTTACACCATTGGTCAAACTTGAGCCAATAACTAAGATACTCTTAGAAGATGATGTTTTATTGTTATTAGGTAAGAGATTATTCTTTGTACTAAAGGAATTCTTACTTGGATTGGTCAAGTTTCCATTATCTATTAAATGTTCAATGACATGGCATAGGCAAATGCAATTGTTAGTATTATGGCTCTTACCTCGGTGATGTTTACAATGGGCATTTGAATCCCAATTAGCTGATAATGGGTTTGGTGGTGATCTAAGATCAAGTCATGTGACTAAATCCTTTTCTTTATGCTTTTCCAAATCATTGTACAATGGTTTCCCTAGATTTGAAACCTTACAATTTCTCATTGAATATATATCCACTAATTTGTAGTTAGAAAAATTAAATTACGAGTTTGCTTTAAACTTTGTTTCTTTTTACTTTCTATATCTTCGACCATCAAGGCAGTGTTGTACACTTTAGAAATTTTTTTCAAAAGAAGATATTGTAGCTTAGCGGAGATGTAAGGAAGAGCAATCTCTACTACAATCCTTACTTGATTCTTTTCTAAGGGTAAGATTTCCATTGTGTTGCCTTATTTCTCTATCTCAATAGGAAATCCAAAAAGGTTTCTATCATCTTTTGCTTTGTAAGTTCATGATCATGTAGTGAAATCTCTATTTTAGTATTAAAAGTATATTGCTTGGTAAATGCTTTAACCAACTTAGTCCAATTTTAGGTGCTTACCTTATTTAGCTTACAGAACCATTTTACAAGTGCCCCTTCTAGTGGTAATGGAAACAAGTTCATGATTTATGTCTCACTTAAACCTATAGTTCCTATTATGGTGGCATATTGTCTTATATGCATCTCGAGATCTCCCTTTCCACAAAATTTTAGAAGTTTAGACATCTCAATTTGGCCTACAAACCTAGCTCCACTAAATGTAGCAAAGGATTTTAGATATTCAAATGCTATATTCATATGTCCTTGAACTAATTTTCTTAACTAATCTATCTTGTTCTTAAATATTGTGGTGGCATTTTATTTTGCAACATCAATCTTACTTTCTTTTCTTTAGTCCATATAATCCTTTATGTCTTCAAAGTTATCATTGGCCAATTTAATCCTTTTCCCTTTATCTTTACAGGCTCCACCATCACTTATAATTAGGCTAGTTTCAAAGGCATTAAACTAGGCATTCATTTTTCATCTAGTGCTTTGGTATGTGCCTCGAATATCTGAGCTAGGAATTATTTCAACATTTCATTAATTGACATGATAGTTGTTGTGCTTCTTTCTAACTATGACACCCCTTACCTAGTCCATACAGTGGACCCGAGTAAGAGGCATCACACAAGCAACATCCAACT
>CANXYI010180517.1:0-12169 GCA_948208565.1 Hura crepitans
TTGGATTGTGATTTGAGACTAATTATGCATGTTTAATGTAAAGAATAGTGTAAAGTGATGAAAGAACATGCATTATGAGGTTTTATGATTTACATAGGAGTGATTAATTTGGATTTAAGACCAAACCACATATGTGATATTATAACTAGAGTGTGTGTGCACATTCATAGATAGGTATCTGCTTATGTATGTAATGCATATGCTTAGTATTTATATATGTAAACATGTAATGGGTAGTGGAAATCAAATTATGTATGCCTAAGCTATATAATATGACAAAATTGAATAATGATATGCATAAATAAGAGCTAGGCCAAATGAAATAAGAATATGCATGGTAATATGTGCGAAATGCTACTATATAGAAATTTGGAGAATTGTGTTAATAGCTATCATGAGTGATTAATGAGCATGCTTATTTTGACATTGAATGATGAATTGTTTGATTAGAACCTAGAGGCTAGATGCCTCTTTAAGAAAATTTTGTTCATGCTATGCTTAAGTGTAAGGTACTTTGACTAAGTGAGTTGATTATGAGAACATAATTGCATTTTATAATGTATTTATATAAAAACTTACCAAAACTTGAGTTAATTTGCTTATAAAATCATGAGATGGCCACAATTTAAGATAATACTTAATTTAGATATTTTATGCCATATGAGATGGCTTACGAAGGATGTTTGGGCTCTATGTTGAAAATGAGTTATGTAAATATTGTTTAAAGATTATGTGACATTGATGACATATATCAGAATGAATAATGTATAATTTGAATTGGATGCCATGGAAAGTATGTAAGCCAAAATGGCTAAATTATGTAGGTTAAAATATTTATGAGAATTACATTGACATTAAGATACATGTTTTATGCTTGATCTAGAGCAATTTAAGAAATGATATGCCATGAATGATAAGCAAGCATTATGCTTATTATGTGAGCAAGAAAAATCTTGTGTTGCTATCATAAGTGATGATAATGATATTGTGGCCATGCATACTCTCATGAGGTGCATGGTGAGATGAAGTATGATTATGAATACATGTATCAAGGCTAAGGTCTAAAGGCCTATTATAAGTAAGATTTGGTGCTTTAAACACATATGAAGTGATTGTGATTTGTTGATGCACATAAATTGCAAAGTGGATGTGTAAGTTGATAGTAAAATATGCATGTGATATAACCATAAAATATAAATGATTTTTTTTGCTTAATGTTTATAATATCAAGCTTTTATGCATGAATAGATATGGAAAAAAGGTTGAACTTATATAAAAAGCTTTAAATGTTCAAAAAGTATGCATCAAGTTAAAATAATCATAAAGTTATTTTAAAACATGTTAAGAAAGAGAAAAACACATATAATCATGATAAAGTCCCATAAGATTAGACAACCTAAATTTGATAGGTTGATTGGTCACCTAAAGAGAGATAACAAGTGCTTGGGTACCTTGATGGCTTAATATGACCTACGGGTTAAGTATGGCATTCGGGCACATACACGACCTATGGGTTGAGTATGGCCTTTGGGCATAGATACTCGACCTACAAGTCGAGTATGGCCTTTGGGCACAGTTAGCCCTGTTATCTAGTTTTAGATAGTTGTCTCTCAAGTATAGGCAAAATAATTGAATGATAACACTCAATAAGAAATGGAAAAAGAGATTGTTGAAATATGGAAAATAAGTAAATGAATAAAGATGATCATATATGTTTATGAATATTCATTAAGTTTGTAATGTATTTGTGCTGGGCATGGTGACTATTAGTCTTCATGTAGGATTATGCTTTTAGTATGCTAAGAATGTTATCGTTCATGCCATCATTGTTCTTAAGCATAAATGTATGAATATACATTCAATTACGCTGTAAACATCATAAGTCTCTAATGTGTTATTTGATACTTAATAAATCCTTATTGTCATAAGCATACATACACCATGCTTCATAATAGTATATGCATGGATTGGTTGGCACATATTGATATAATTACAATCTTTTAACTATTGAAGTTTATAAATGTATAATTAAATACCATATATCAGTTAACTTGGCATTTGATGCATGAATGTTTATTATATAGCATAGTAAACTTAGGTATACTGCTAAGCAATATTGCTTGGCATGTCAATGTGATCTTAAGATGAATAAGTTCATAATATCAGAGTAGCTTAGTGGTAGAAGCCTCCAGGCATTAATGTCTAAGGAAGAATGCATGAGAAGAATGATTGTATATGAGATCTCCTTTATGTATAAAGTTTGGTGTAATTAGATATTTATAAAGCCTCTATGTATTTTGTATAAGGATCTTGTAAATTTGTGAAGTAACTATATGGTTACATTTAGATTGTGTATGGTTTTGTATATATAAGAGTTAGACTAGTATGTGGATAAAGAAGTGGTGATTGAGCATGGTTTTATCGTATAAATGTTTTTGAATTTGTGTGTGTTATGACTGGATATTGATTATTGTGTGTAAAGATGATAAATTTGATTAGTAGGGATAATGTATTTATGTTTTGATAGGAATATAAGTTGGATGTGATTTCTTATGTATGCATATGGTAGAGATGTTTATGTGGATAAAGTGATTAGATGGATCACAGAGTTTGTGGATGTGTTGTATGATTTATTAGAGTGTCTTTATGCAGATTACTAGTTGGGTTAGTGTCATTGAATAGCTATTATACTGCTAGATTTTTGACACAAGGATCCCTATTAGTGTAACTTGTAAGTGGTCTTTATCTAAGACTGGTCTATATGAGTTGTTTTGTAAGTGGATGTTAAAATTTTGTCTTCCTTTGAGATGAGATAATTTTTGTCGTGATAAGTTATAGGAGATAAGGATATGGTTGTGTGTTGCTCCTTATCTGAGTCCAACAATTTGATTGGGTAAGGGGATGCCACAATTTATGAGTTTAAATGATGATGTAAGAGACAATGAATTATACACTAAATAGAAACAAAAATTAAGTTAAATTGCGTAGTAAATGTTATAAAGAGTTCTTGTGAGATGAATGAGTTTATGCAGCATTGTGGAGTGATAAACTCACGTATTAAGTCGACAAAGATGAGGTGTGATAGGTAATTTGATGAGTAGGTTTATGAATAAGTTATGTCATAAGAGTTATTTGAAAAGTTATAATGGTTAAATAACTCGAGGGGATTAGAAGTGCTACTAGCAACATGGATTATATTTTTGATACAATGTTATGATAACATGATTTGAGTACAAAAAATGTTATGTGGAGAATGTTTAACTATGAGAACATGTTATGTGACTCGGATAATATGAAAACTTGAATATAAAGCTTATAATTATATGGACTTCTAAATGAATTACCTAAATTTTTTTGGATATATTAAGTATGTTATGTGAGATTAAATGATAATTATTAGGAGCATGATATGCTTAGCTTATCCTTGTGTTTTAATATGTGATCCATAAATGAGTCTACTTCTGAGCCTTAGGGCAGGAGGTATGAAATTGATTTCACACCACAATTATTTGACATGATGAGTGGATGTTATGATAGTGAGTTTATGTCATATTGTGTAATTCATGACATGAGAACATCATAGGAATTAGTGTGCATGATATGCTTAATAAAGGTATACTCTTGACAAACATGGCACAAACGAGTTAATTGCTGTGAGATATATAAATGTGATTGTGATGTGCAATAATGAGATATGAGAATGTGATTGTGATATGCACTAATAATATATGAGAATATGAAAATGCGTAACAATACTGACATGAATTGAGCTTATGAACACATCATGTGATAATGGAAAATTTGTGAACTTTATGAAATAAGCATGTGATTCTATTAGGAAAATAAATCTATAATAGCCATATGAACATAACTAGTAATGCCCATGTATAAGTAGACTATTAGTAGTATTGGGATACGTCAGCATGCCAATAGGGGGCTTGTTAGCTATACTGCATCTTTCTCTATGAGATATTACAGGTACAATTGTGTAAGCCCCACTTGGGTATTGTACAATTTTACAAGTACAATTGTGTAAGCCTTGCTTGGGTACTGTACATTATGTGTGTGCTCTCTAAGAGCAAATTGTGATATGCAAATATAGCTGTGTAAGCCTTACTTGGGTACTGTACAATATATTATGAGCTTATTCCTTATGTGATATCACTGGTATAGACGTGGAAGCCTCACTTGGGTACAGTACATGTGTGTGATTGCCTGTTGTCTAGTCTAATCAAACTTAACATGACATACTTGAATAAACCAAAATATGAATATATGTGAGATTTATGAGTAACACATGTGATAAAAAAGCGCAATATAAGATGCATATGTGATTTCTTTATTATATTATAAGACATAATAAGAATAGTGAAGAATATATGTGACTGAAGTGTATTCTGTGATGAATGTGTAAATTCCTTATTATATTATGAGCATGTGTATTTGTGAATTTCATATGAGATTGACCATGAAGGTAAGTACATGTAAGTTCTGGCATTATATTTTCTATGAGTGTGAGTGCGGTTTGCATATATTGTTCGGATTGAAAATTGATTATCGAATATATATCTATCAAACATGATAATTGTTAATGTGACAAGTAACACTTTGGAATATGAAATGTGAGTAACATGTTAAGGTGATTAAAGAGCATGTGGAAATTATGGTCCTCTAAGATGAATAAGTTGGAATTGTATATGATGTCATGATGATAGTAAACTTATAGATGTGGATTAAACAAATGATTGTAATGTTATGTGTATAATGGTTCATTAATTGAGACATGAATATGACATAGTAACTAGAAAAGTTAATATGTGAAGCCATGCTTTTAGTGTTATGAGTACAATACTATAATATATGTAACAAATGGAAACATAGTGGAATGAATACCATAAACAATTAAGAACATATCCTATTTCAAGAATACATATGAATTATATGGTTGTATAAGTGCCAATGCTTGTGTGAATGTGTCATATTTGCATATATGATATCTTCTACTCTAAAACCTACAAGATAAGTGTGACTAAGGTTATGAGCATAAAAGTTTTATAAAATTTTGTTAATAAAATAGGGTTTGTTAAATATTTAAAGTATGCTTAAGGAAAATGATCTATGAATGAATAAGATATGTTATGATGATGTGCTATAAATAATTCTTGTGAAAGTTTTACTATGGTGAATTATGAATAACATGATTATGTGGAACTGTAGATTACACGAAGTTTAGTTTATGTATTACTAAGCAAGTTTTGCTTAATGCATTTGTGTATTCCACGCATAAGTGGTAGATTTTGTGACACCTCTTACCCGGCCTACTCCAAGACCCGAATAAGAGATATCACCTTTGCAATATTTAATCTTCTTTTAAATGCCTTTTTAAAACCATGTAAGTTAGGCATATGACATACATATGAGTTTCATTATTTAGACTCACTATGGGTTATGTTTTAATGAAAATCTAATAGCATAATAGATGTCCGGAGTAAAAATCAAAATTTTAAAACCTACATAAAAGCACTTCTATAATCATTTCTCATTCAACACACATCTCCAAAACCTTCTGATCTTCATAGACTTATCCAATAAAATTCAAATAGTATTGCATTTCCAGCTCATCTCAACATGTATCCACAATAAATACTTAACAACATTTTTAGAGTTCACATATTACTACCCAGTAGGTTCATGCTACATGTGTCTCATTTAAGACATATACAAGCTGAATGACTATTATAATTATCTATATCTTACATTATAATAGACTTGTACATGAGTGCCCAACTAGCTATTACATAATCACATATCTATATACTTAGGAATTTAAAAGCAACTAGATCTTCCAAAGATGAAAAATTCTATGTTTACATTGCTGCTTGTTGAGGCTGCCTGTTATTCCTTAGTCATAACCTACGCATTGAAAAAACTAATATGCTTATTGGTGTGTTCATTGAAATATACATATATATGCATATCATACACATGCAAGCATATAATACATTCATTATGTAACTTACCATGTTACAAGCTTGCATTATTGTTTTAAATTTGATTCTTTACATTGCCTAATAGTTAAATCTTTAAGACTAGGAATGCAAAAAACATTTCAATTATGATAGCTACTTACATACATAATCAACATTAGAAAGCATTTTATAATAGCCACACACTAATTTATGCATCCATTTACTTATTGTCAACCCTTTTTTGTTTCAAGTCTAGGTGTAGTCACTTTCCCTAATTATATTTCCAACACATTCATTACACAATGTCTAATTTTAGCTCAAAAGTCAATTATAATTTGACTCCGTTACCTTAATGATTCCATAAATATTCCTACTAATATACTCTTTACCCTTAATTGAGAAACTCATCAATTCACAGTATTCTCCTTTATATTGATCATTCAGTTTCATAGTATTTATTATAACTTATGTATATTCCATTTAATATCCTTAAGTCCATATATCATGTGTACCTTAAATGTAATTTGAAATTCTAACTAAGATGAACATTCTCCAATAATAATATATATTACCTTAACTTCTCGTACAATTCGTATTTACTACAATTATATCTTCACTCTAATCCACCAATGACTAAAATTCCATTATGATATTCATTTTGATTATTATAACCAGTAATTACATTAAGCATTCTTGGTTTAAGTCTTTTAGTTCTTTGGCTTATGGTTGAGAGATTAGACCCTAAAATATTAGATAATAAGATCAAATTTGTGTGGGGGCTCGCATTATAGATCTCAACGGATGCACTCCCCATAACATAATAAGGCCCTCAAGGACCTCCTGATAGCAGGGATAGCCTCAGAAACTTCCCACTGATGGGGATAACTCCTAAGAACCTCTTAATATTAGAATAGTAGTGATAACCCTCATAGACCTCACAATATCAAGGTAGTAGGGACAACCCTCAAGGACTTCTTAATACCATGGTAGTAGGGATAACCCACATGGACCTCCCAATAGTAGGGTAGCAGGGACAACCCATATGGACCTCTCAATATTGGAGTAGTAGGGACAATCCATAAGGAACTCCCAATACCTAAGAGTTTGCGAGGTTCACACCTAGAGCCTCCATTGTGACATCCCTTACCCGATCTGATTACCGAACCCGAATAAGGAATGCACACATAAACATGTTACTAAACTCATAACATGATAACTCTTTTAAAATATGATTAAATCATTCTTAAAAAATTTCTTATTTTATAAAAATACGAGTTTGAAAATTTTTTTCAAAAAGTAGTTACATTCCACATTTGGAAATCCTCGTGTCAAAGATCGAGCAATATAATAGCTATACCGAGACACTATCCTGAATATGAATAGTAACTTGCAATATAAAAAACACTTCTATAAACATTTTCACATTTATTCACATCTCCTATGATCCTTCTGATCACCTTAAATCAACCAGCAACACAATATCACAAAACATGCATCGATTTTTAACAACATATAGTCAATATAGTTTAAAAATCAACTTTAAAATAAGTTACAGAATTTTGAAATTGAAAAATTGATATTTACATCTAGCTTAGGCCCTTATTCCCAAAAAATTTATTTCATATGAGTGTTTTCTATTTATACATAAAAAATTTAGATATACATGTACAAAATATACCAAAATAATCTTCTTTCTCTTGATAATTTGGTGATCTGAGGCTTTTAGCTCAAATTTTCTCTTTACCTACACATCGCAAAAACTGATGATGTGCTAAGCAATAGCTTAGTGGTGTAATCAATAAAACTTGTGTAAATATGCCAATTAATAATGTACATTAATATATGTAACATGAACATCCAAACTATTACATGATATGTAACATTAAATGTAACTGTAACACCCTTTACCCGATCCCTGGTGAAACCTAATAAGAGATGCTACTTTTCGAAGGTCACCCATCCTATTCCTACTCCACTTGCCATTCATTTAACTCTTATGGCTTAGACTGACTGGCTTAAACTTTTATATTGTTTTACTATTATTCCCTATTATTTTTCTCATTAGGATTGTAATATACTTATATGGCCATTTTATTTTACAATTATCCAATCTACAAAAATTTCGGTAGCATAATGGTTGCTCGGGTGAAAACCAAAAATTTAAACCTGCTTAAAGGCACCTCTATATCGATCCTCAACACATCATCCACATTCTGGACCTATTTGGTCCTCCAATTATCCATCCATCTCACACACAATTGAGATAACACACAGGGTCTAAGACCCATATCATTTAGCAACACACATGCATACACATATATACATGCTCATTTTACAGCTTTAGTTTATCAGTTATAGACCACCATGTATCAAAATACATGACTAACCATTTTACTACCTCGGGCCCAAAACCCTCTATACATGTGTGCCCTGCTCCTGTGTACAAAAAAATACAAAAAGATAGAGAAATATATATCCTCAAACTATTGGTCAGCTACACTGCAGATATTGAGGCTGATCAGCTCACAAAAATCTCCTACCTATGCATCAGAACACCGATATGTTGAGTATAAATTTAGTGGTGACTTTAATGTAATATACATGTCAAGGCACACAATTATGCAATAAGCACACATCATGCAAGTTATGTGATTGTGCATATTCATTTAATTGTAATTCTATCATTTATTAGCCTATCCTATTATTTATGGATCAATGTGTCTCACATTCTTTTTCAATTACTTGATTATGTTTCTTTATTCTTAATTATGCTAGTTAAGTCATAAAGTTATAAGTGTTCATATAATATGTAGTTATTCCCTTTGATCCATTTCAGGCCCATAATGGAAAGACTACTCTTGAGACACTAGATAACGGGATCCAAGTTGTGCAGTGGCCCATATTTTGGACCTCGGTAGCTACACCTACCCAACTCCTTTCGATAGTAGGGATCGATTTATAAGAACCTCCCAAGTTGTAGTGACAGGGATCAGTCCTGCTGGACCTCCCAATAGTAGGGATAGTAGAGATTAACCCTATGGGACCTTCCAAATCCTAGTCATCAGATGAACTCAGGTGTATAATAGGGATCAACCCCGTGGGACCTTCTAAATCCGCAATAATATGGGTAAGCAGGGATCAACCCATATAGACCTCCTAATACTCGAGTGTGCAGGGCTCTCTATAAGAACCTCGACAGCTACACCCACCATATCACATATATAATAATGGCCTAGGAGGACCAAACTGCTAATTCTCCAATTGATCGATCTACCTATCTATTGGGTGTCTAACTAATATAGGCCAACTCAAATTATTATGTTATTTCTCAGTTATAAGTTATTCATCACAAGTTATAACCTTGTTCATCATTGTGGTAGCCACATGCATAGTTCCACTATCACGTAACTAACAATTACGATACATTTTAACCATTCGTGTCACTATTCATTTAGTCATTTTTATGACCTCATAACCTTGAGCCATTATTCTTATATATTTAATGCTAATTATGTCAATTCATTTACATAGCAAAATATTCTAATACCATTATCAATTAGCATAACAATTCTCATATTACGCTAAGTAATCTTTCTCGATTCACATAATCACATTATGCCTTATGTTGCACATCCTTAATCTTCCCTTTTCATACATGTACATTTACCTCATGCCCATGATAGCCTCACGGCCATACCAAGTTTAGGTACCACTAATTCATTTCTTACCCACTTCACCTCACTACCACATTTTATGCATATTTTTAGCTCACTTATATGCCATATCGTTACCAATTACACATGCACATTCACACTTATTCTTCACCCACCATTCGGCCACACTTTATTCACACATATGCATATGCATTTATCACACAAACAAGCTTCTCATAGTCACTATAGCATAAGTATACAAGTGTTATAAACTAACATACACACATACACACACAATGGCACTTTCATACACACTTTCACACATAAAATCATACATTCACACACACATATTACATTAAATCCACATACCTAGGGTGTCAAAACACCCTAATTCACCACTTCAAGCCTTGATTTGCCTTTCTTCTCTAAGCTTTTCCTCTTTGCCTATAAACATACACCAATTTATGGTTTAGAAAATTCTAAAAAATCCTACATAACTCCAAATGTAAAACTAATTACATGGTTAACCTTACTTAGGACTACCTAAAACAAAAATAAAAAGTGGGATAAAAACACTTACACAAGAATTTGACACTATTCACCAAGTGTGTATATCTCAAATTCTAGCCTCTATTTCTAATTTTTGTTAGTGGGAGAGGCTTCAAGAGGTCATGGAGGCAAGAAACCATATAAAATTTGGTGGAATTAGGCTAAATTTGAGGGAGGAAATGAAGAAAAAATAGAAGGAAGAGAGAGAGAGGTGGCACCGGGTTTGGTGGGGGAGAGGAAAAAGATGAAGGCTTTGGCACATGTGACACACCCCACTTTTTCCATGGCTTTTATATTAAACATGTGGATGGCTCGGATCATGCCATGTGTCGATCCGAGGGCTAGTTTTAATCTGATTTTCTTTTAAACTTTAGAAATTCAAAATAATTTCTCAGAACCTTTAAACCATAATATCATTTTAATTCATTTTAATATAACATTATTATTCAGTTCATATTATCATTATTATTCACCCATATGATCAAAACATATGTCCTATGCATAATGGGGGTGGATTTCCAGTACGATCTCTATACACTCGAAGGTTCATCTACCAATGTAGATCTAAAAATCAAACATAACATAACTTGATGGCTATTATGACCATTTATGAACCCAAAGTTTATCTACTAATGTGGATCTAAAGATCAAACATAAGTATGCCATTAGCTCAAACTAAAAGTGGACCCATAGACTAAAAACATGAAATAGCATCGTAGTACCCTAGCAGCTATTAACATACCCCTAGTTGACCGATCAACCTATCCGTCTAGGTTGTTAAGCATATGGGCTTTCAAACATGTTTATTTTAGTTGCACTAACTTAAATATCTTAAAAGTGACTTTTACTTGTGGTAATGTCAATAAATGACCATATCAGACAATTAGTGTAATTATCATTTAATCATGATCATAAACATCATATTATGGTAATACCATATTCAATAGCTTACATATACATAACTGTGAACATATAAGCTCAACATTAACATATCCAACTACAATTCCACATATCATGATCATTATTAAGGAATTTACCATGAATGACCTTTTATGCTCACTTGAGCATTTTTACATTAAGTATAGTTCACTATGTCCATTTTCGGCCATTAACTCATCTCATATACAAAATTCTTATCTTTATATATTATGTACCGTAAAAGGATGCTTAAGTAACTCAAATCTTATCCATAATGACACATAATCTCATACATACACACATAATAAGTGATTAAGCATTATAAGGTCACTTAAGCCCTAAGATCATCATTTCATACATAATATGTTATTTACCATATTTAACATCTCCTTTAGATGCATTATAACTTATCACACAACTCATAATTCTTTAGGCCGTTCGGCTAAAAACTTATTCATAATAAAACAACACATTTGTATCATTTTAACACGTAATACCATCTTCTAGCATTAATCCATTATATCTTACATTTTAAATACACAACCAATAAGCATTTTCATGTTTTTAAGTTCATTGGGGGCATTTGGCCACCACACTTGCAAGCAGCAAAACATGTTTTTTCCATAAAATTTCATACATACATTAATTCTCCTACCTCAACATAACTATATCATACCAATCATTTATGTTAACATATACACCTATCACCTAGAACCTATATAAACCATTCGGCCAAAAAGTTTTCCCACATTCCATGTCAATGCCATTATTTCTTAAGCCTCATACACATCACACAAATCAATTATAAACCATATAATTTCTTTTTAAGTATCAATTACATAATTAATGTTTCTTAAAGGCATTTATTACATGTAATACATAGGATGGATATTTAAGGCATTACTAAATAATCATGAAATAAATCGATTTCACATACCAAAATGATTGCAATATAACCTTAAGGACCACTTATACCTTCGTTTTTCCTTTATCATGCATTTTGTTTGTTTTCTGAATTGCCTATTACAGATTCGATTTTAGAAAAATCGTAATAGATCATATGATATCTGAAAAATTCAA
>CANXYI010180588.1:0-10999 GCA_948208565.1 Hura crepitans
TCAGCATGTCAGTTTTCTGATGCGCATCACATGAGCAGCATGCGGGTCAGCTTCAGACATCAAGACCAGTGTAGCTGCCCTAGCCTTTTGGTATTTTATTTTCTTTATGGTTCATGTATATGTATATATTGTAATGCACTCATGTATGTTGGTTAGAATGGGTAGTTTGGACTGTGTGTATAATGAAGTAAAATCAGTATATGTGTGTACAGTGTTATGCAATGAATGAATACCCTTTTTGGCATGCTTGCGTGTAATGGGTCTATGACCCTGTGTGCTGTGAATTAATGATGTTTGTGTCACTGGCTGTGTTTGGAGGACCAAAGGGTCCAGAGGAGGAATAAAGGGGGGATTTGAATTAGAAGTGTTTTTCTTTATAGGTTTAGTGGGATTAAGAACCAGGTGAATTTCTAGAAATATCTGGTAGTGCTTGGGGAAATCTTTAACAGACCAAATTAGAAAGTAACTAAAGAATAAAGGATCAGATGTGAGGAATATAAGGGTTTGGTTAACGTTGGTCAAACATGAGAAAGAGTTAAACGAAAGGCCCGTAGGGAAATCCTAGGATGGGTGACCTCAGTGGGAAGTGGCACGTCTTGCCCATTTCAGGTAGAAATGGGTAGGAGGTGTTACATTTAGTGGTATCACCTTAGTGAGAAGTGACACGCCTTGCCCGTTTCAGGTAGGAATGGGTAAGGGGTGTTACATTTAGTGGTATTAGAGTCGGTTTAGGCGGTTCTAGGCATCTTATACAAGAGTGCATAATTTTAGAATGTCAGTTAGAGTCAAGCTACACTATCTGTTGTTGACATTTATTTTGTTTCAGTGACGTACAATGCGATGAGTGATAGAATTCCACCCAAGGGTGGAGAGAAGGTGGCAAGCTATGCACCCACAACTATACATAGACCAGTATAGGGTACAACCATCCCTGATCCGAGCGATGCAATGCAGAGATAGCCATCACCACAGCCACAACCACCATTTGTACTTAGGGTAAAAGCTTCCCTAAAGTTGTTGTAGCCGATAGTGAGTTTATTGAGATAGACTGCAGCACCAACTCTGGCACCAGCTCTAGTGCCTATGATCTTAACACCTCCACTAGCTCCTCTAGCTCCACAAAAGAGTTATTTCAAGAGGATCAAGAAGTTAGGAGCTATGGACTTTTAGGGAACATGAGAAGATAATGCAGCTAAGGCAAAGTATTAGCTAGAGAGGATGACCAAAATCTTAGAGGAGTTAGGGTGTCCAGAGACTGACTATGTGAGGTGTAGTGCATCACTACTGCAAGAGGAGGCATACCACTGGTGGGATAGGTTGAAGAGAGGAAAGACAGCTATTGAATTAACTTGGGGGTTCTTCTAGGAAGAGTTTAGGAAGAGATATGTCTCGGATTCATATGTGGACATCAAGCAACGGGAGTTCTTTGACTTCCGACAAGGCAAAAAATCGATGTCAGAGTATGAGAAGGAGTTCAATCAACTGAGCTGATACGCGGTGGAATTTCTCCCCAATGATGAGGAGAAATGTAAAAGATTTGAAAGGGGTCTAAATGTAGCAATCCAGATGTAGCTTATGACTGCAGAGATTTAAGATTTCTCTAAGCTAGTTGCTATGGCTTACAGGATGGAGGAGATAGTGCAAGAGAAATGGAACTTGTTTCAGAGGAAAAGGCCATTTACTGCTGGCTAGACGAGCTCAGCTCTAAAAGGGAGCAAGAGATAGAGAGATACTTCTCAGGGTTAGGCATCTTAGAGGCAACAAGGTTCCTAGGCACACAAACTAGGCCCTTCATAGCAGACCAGCCAGGGGTACTCAGCGAGATCACAACCGCCTCTTTCAAAATAAGTGTCGAGTGCTTCTGTGTCTATAGCTAGGAGTAGAGCCCTAATGTGTGATAACTATCAGAGGAAGCATTAGGGTCAATGTTAGGGTAGAAAAGGTGTGTGTGGGGTATGGGACCATTGGCAAAGAGAGTGCCCACGAAGGCCAGCTGAAGTAGTGTAGACCCAGGTAGCCATAGTAGCCATAGCAGGCAGACCAGGGAGGCCACTTAGATAGGAGCAGGTTACCACTAGCCAGAGGGGTAGGCCTAAGGTGAGAGCTCCAGCACAGCAGTATGCTATCAGTGCTTAGGAAGAGGCAGAGGCACCTGACATCATTGCTAGTGCTTTTCTTCTCCTTGAAAATCTAGTACTAGCTTTGATAGATCTAGGCTTTACACGTTCATATATATGCACTGCACAAGCTACGAATAGAGAGTTGGAACCTGAGCACAATAACTTAGACATACAAGTAAGCAATCTAATAGGTCAGAGTGTGACTGTGAGTACGGTGTATAGGCACTGTCCCCTGATGATTCAGGGTCAGATATTCTCAGTCGACCTGATTGAACTACTATTTAATGAATTTGATGTGATAGTGGGTATAGATTGGCTATCAGAGCCCAAGGCAACAATAGACTATGAAAAGAAGAGGTTGAGTCTTTAGACCTTAGATGGTAGAGAGGTGATAGTTATAGGTGACAGAGACTCCCTGCACAATGTAATCTTAGCCATGACAGCCAGAAGACTTATAAGGAAGGGGTGTGAGGCTTTTCTAGCTATAGTGGTAGACACTACTATCCAAACACCTAGTTTAGACCAGTTATTGGTGGTATCGGAGTTTCCTGATGTGTTTCACGAGGAGTTGCCAGGTTTACCACCACATTAGGAGTTAGAGTTCGAGATTGAGATATATCCAGGTGTAAACTTAGTCTTAATCACTCCTTACAGGATGGCACCAGCTAAATTGAAAGAGTTGAAGACACAGTTATAGGAGTTGTTAGATAAGGTCTTTATTAGGCCCAATATGTCTCCATGGGGAGCTCCGATGCTTTTTGTGAAAAAAAAGGATGGATCTCTTAGATTATACATTGACTACAAGCAGTTGAATAGGGTGACAGTCAAGAATAAGTACCCATTGCCTAGGATCGATGATCTCTTTAATCAATTGAGAGGTGCTAGTGTCTTTTTAAAGATTGACTTGAGATTGGGGTATCATCATCTGCGGATTAAAGAGAGTGATATTCTAAAGACTGCTTTTAGAACTAGATATAGGCATTATGAGTTCCTAGTGATGCCATTTGGGCTCACTAATGCCCTTGTGGCCTTCATGGATTTGATGAATTAGGTGTTCAAGTAGTATTTAGATCAGTTTGTGGTAGTATTTATCGATGATATCTTGGTGCATTCAAGAACACCAGAAGAACATGAATAGCACCTCTGAATTGTGCTACAGACCCTACAAGAGAAGCAGCTATATGCCAAGTTGAGTAAATGTGAGTTTTGGCTTGAAAAAGTGGCATTCTTAGGCCATATTGCCTCAACTGAGGTTATTCGGGTGGATTTGAGCAAAGTGAAAGCTGTATTAGAGTGGAACCCACCTAAGAATGTGACAAAAATCCAAAGCTTCCTAGGATTAGTAAGGTACTAAAGAAGGTTTGTGAAAGGATTCTCTATGATAGCAGCTCCATTGACCCGGCTAATAAAAAAAAGATGTAAAATTTGAGTGGGATGACAAGTGCCAAGCTAGTTTTGACAAGTTGAAGCAGATGCTAAAAGAAGCTCCTATCCTGACACAACTTGAACAGCGTAAGGAGTTCGTGATTTATAGTGATGCCTCACACAATGGACTTGGGTGTGTCTTGATGCAAGAAGGAAAAGTCATTGCCTATGTGTCCCAACAATTGAAACCATATGAAAGAAACTATTCAACGTATGATTTGGAGTTGGCAGCTATAGTTTTTGCACTGAAGGTGTGGAGGCATTATCTGTATGGAGAGAGGTGTTACATCTACACAGATCACAAGAGCTTGAAGTATTTGCCTACTCAGAAAGAGCTGAAATTGAGGCAACAATGATGGATGGAGTTGATCAAAGACTACGACTGCTTGATCAACTATCATTCGGGAAAAGTGAATGTGGTTACAGATGCACTGAGCAGAAAGATGATAGCTACCTTAAAGCTGATGTATGCTCGAGTGAAGTACACCTCAGATGGTGTAGTATTGGCTAAGTTGCAAGTCAAGGTGGACTTTAGACAGCAAGTGAAGGAAGCACAGACTAGAGATGTTCATTTGGTGCAGATGATGGATAAAGTCAAAGAGGGGAAGGCAGTAGGCTTTGAAATGGTAGAGGATGGAAGCCTATATTATCAAGGTAGGCTGTGTGTACTTGACATTGATGAATTTAGGTTGCAGATATTAAGAGAAGCTCATGAGGCTCCGTATTCGATGCACTCAGGTAGCACAAAAATGTACCTTAGGTCGAAGCCTCACTATTGGTGGCCTAAGATGAAACGAGAGGTAACGGAGTACATGGCACATTGTTTGACCTATCAGCAAGTGACAGCAGAGCACTAAGTTTCTTCTGGATTGCTACACCCTATTTCAATTCCAAAATGGAAATGGGATAAGATCACCATGGATTTCATGATTGGATTGCCAATAACTAGGAACAGATGTGATGCTATATGGGTGATTGTAGATAGACTGACAAAGACAGCTCACTTTAGACCGGTAAGAATGGACTATTCCTTAGAGAAATTAGCTAAGTTGTACATTGATGAGATTGTGAGATTGCATGGAGTACCGATAGTGAATATATCAGATCGGGATCCGAGGTTCACATCCAGATTTTGGAAGAAATTACAGGAAGCCTTAGGTACTCAATTGATGTATAGCACTGCATTTCCTCAGACAGATGACCAATCGGAGAGAGTCATACAAGTATTGGAGGACATGTTATAAAGCTGTGCAATTGAATTCAAAGGCAACTGGGATCAGTATTTGGCCTTGGCAGAGTTCGCCTACAATAACAATCATCAAGCTAGCTTGGGCATGGCACCATATGAAGCGTTATATGGTTGCTGATGTAGAACTCCACTTTGTTGGAGTGAAATGGGTGAAGGCAAAATTGTCGGGTTAGATTTCATGAGACGCTGAAGAAAAAGTCAAGCTGATCAGAGAAAGATTAAAGGTGGCCACAGACAGATAGAAATCGTATGTTGACCTAAAAAGGAGGGATATTGAGTATGAAATAGGAGATCAGGTATTTTTGAAGGTGTCGCTGTGAAAAAAGATGCTACAGTTTAGTATGAAGGGCAAGCTCATCCCTAAATTCATCGGGCCATATGAGATTACAGAACGAGTGGGCCTATTGGCCTACAAACTTGCATTATCGCTAGAGTTGCAACAGATATATGACGTCTTCTATATATCTATGCTGAGACGATATCGATTGGACCCAACCCATGTGATAGCTGCTGAGGAGATACAAGTGCAACTTGATTTTACTTATAAAGAGGAACCAATGAAGATACTAGCTATAGAAGTGAAGCAATTGAGAAACAATGAGATTCCATTGGTGAAAGTGCTTTGGAGGCATCACAACATGACAGAAACCACATGGGAGAGCGAGGAGCAAATGCGAAGGCAATATCCTCATCTGTTCAATTCAGGTAATTTCGAGGACAAAATTCCTTAAAAGGGCAAGTGTTGTAACACTCGAAAGTCAAAGTCTTGTAAACAATACCAGATAAGCTCGGATGATGTTTCCTGTGATGTGGGTCATCATTTTGAGTCTAATGACTAGCATATTGGTCATAAAACTTTGACGGACCTAAAATTAGAGAAAATGAATGAATTAAAAGTTGTAGTCGAATCAATAATTCATTTTAGGTTATAAACTACTGTTTCTAGAGATAAAATGATTTTGGGCCGGGACAGCCCCGAGACTCGAGAATGTGCCTAGATGGTCTCAAAAATACTATACCCTGAACCTCAAAAATTCCACTGAGTATGATGGTGGAGGAATTAGAATTTTCTGAGGTCAACTAGTATTTTTTCTGAATATTTTATTCTGGATGTGAATAGTGCTAAAAAGTCAATAGTTGACTTTTGATCTGAAATTTTGTATGGACCTTAGTACCACTAATTGAGGAATTTTAAGACTAGAATGAGAATTTTTGGAGAACCAAGGAATATTTTATGAATTTTTTAATTTAAAATCCAATATATAGTGAATAGTGATTTTTTGCTCCCTAAGGAATTTTGGGTTGAAATTTTATGTGGGCCTTAGTCTTAGTAATTGAGGATTTTTAAAACTAAAATGGGAATTTTTGGGCATACAGAGAATATTTTCTAAATTTTTTTAGCAAATAGTGACCTATTATGCACATGAAGTGATTGGGCTCCATTTGGGCCAATTTGATGGACCAAACCCAGCCCATTGGATTATTTAACACCTGGTTACAGCACAACCTTAGGAGAACCATCTTCCTCCCCCTCATCCTTCCATGGCCGATGGCACTAAGCCAAAGAACCCACCATTTTTAACTCTTTCTCTCTCCTAAAACTCACATAAATTCATCCAAAATTAATAGAAATTCAACCTCCATCATTCAAGGATCTTAATCCTATCAATAATTTCAAGAAAAGGGATCAAAATTTCACAATTCACCACTTGAGTGAATAGTACATCAAGTAAGAGAAAATGCTCTAATTCCATTTTTTTTATTTTTGGTGTAGTTAATTTAGGCAATTTTAATAGCTTCTATAGTTTTAGATTTTTTATTTGAGTTATAGGTGATTTTATAAGAATTTTTCTTAGCTATTTTGGTATATGTTAGGAGGGGAGAATCCAAGTGTAAGGGAGCAAGCCCTTCCAAGTGCAAGTGGTGGAGAAAAGGGTGTAAAGGCACCCTAGGTATGTAGAATACCTTAATTATATTATGTCTAGCATGTGTGTACATTTTGAGCCATGTTACTTGTATGGAAATGGGAAATTTTTGCATGTATGCATGTTGTTTAGGCATATTATGAATATAGGTATACATGTGGTAGTAAATTAAGGTGGTATGTGGAATAAGTTAGTAAGAAATGGCATGTGTGTGTGCATGTGTATTGGTGTCTGAATGATAGCTCAACAATAGGTATGGAAGGTGAGGTTGAAAATGAAATGTAAATGGAGTGCTAATGTTGTGAAAATGAAGTGTAGAAATAGCAAACATAATAACATAAAAATGGCTTAATACATAACCTAAGAATGTGACTTAGTGAGAGGAGGAAACGTGGTAAAAACTTTATAAATTGATGTATATTATAATAGGACAATAGGGTAAGGAAATCTTAGAAATAGAGCTTGCATGATAGAGATAATAAAAGGCATGAGATGAGAAAGTGACCAAATGAATAGTGTCAGTTACGGAAGTTGGCTAAATGAATAGTGATTTTGCGATAGTGGCAAAATTGTAATTAAATATGAGAGTTAGACCTAGAATGGCAAATTAAGGATAAAATAACACTGAATAAGGTCTAAATTAGTTAATGGCCCATCAGTTAGATGCCTACTAGATGGGTTGACTGGTCAACTAGGGATAGAGAAGCTACTAGGTAGTTGGTCCCTCTGGGGCCCATTGCTGTGTGTTGGTAATGTTGAGACTATCTGATGCTTCTGCATCCTGTTTGGTGTGCCTGTGGATATTAGGAGTGGTCTACAAATGGGTCCCTGCTATCCACTTTTATGTTATGCTTCGCAGATATTAGGAGTGGTCTATGGATGGGTCCCTACTATCTGCAAGTCCGATATTATGAGTGGTCTATGGATGGTTCCCTGCTATCGGGCAAGGTAAATGCAGCTACCTAGGCCCTAAAAGTGGGCCACTGCACAGGATAGTCCCACTATCCAGTGTCTTTAAGCATAGTCTATCTATTGGCTTATAAATAGACAATGTAAATAGAAATGAATGATGCATGAATTGGATAGGTAAATAACTAATCGAGTTAAATGAATGAATGACCTAGCATCTTAGGATGACCTTCTGTGTGTGGAACCTTGCATGTTGCCTGTTGCATGAGACATAATATGATTGTGTTATTCCACCACTAAGTCCTATGCTCAGCATGTTGGTGTTCCGATGCATAGGTCGTATGCAGCATGCGGGTTAGCTTTAGACATCAAGACCAGTGTAGCTGCCCTAGCCTTTTGGTATTCTATTTTCTTTATGGTTCATGTATATGTATATATTATAGTGCACTCATGTATGCTAGTTAGAATGGGTAGTTTGGACTGTGTGTATAATGAAGTAAAATTAGTATACGTGTGTACAGTGTTATGCAATGAATGAATACCCTTTTTGGCTTGCTTGCGTGTTAATGGGTCTATGACCCTGTGTGCTATGAATTTAATGATGCCTATGTCGTTGGCTATGTCTAGAGGACTAGAGGGTTTAGAGGAGGAATAAGGAGGGGATTTGAATTAGAAGTTTTTTTCTTTATAGGTTTAGTGGGGCTAGGAACCAGGGTAGCCGTTATACTGCTCGAATTTCTAAAAATGTCTAGTAGTGCCCAAGAAAAAACTTTAACGGACCAAATTAGATAGTAATTAAAGGAATAAAGGATCAAATGTGGGGAATATAAGGGTTTGGTCAACATTGGTA
Organism: Hura crepitans; assembly: GCA_948208565.1. Classification (NCBI taxonomy): domain Eukaryota; kingdom Viridiplantae; phylum Streptophyta; class Magnoliopsida; order Malpighiales; family Euphorbiaceae; genus Hura; species Hura crepitans. The sequence goes on from CANXYI010180588.1 coordinate 8,479, forward strand.
AAAAATGAGAAAGAGTTAAACGAAAGGCCCCTAGGGAAATCCTAGGATGGGTGACCTCAGTGGAATATGACACGCTTTGCTCGTTTCAGGTAAGAATGGGTAGGAGGTGTTACATTTAGTGGTATCACCTCAATAGGTAGTGACACGCCTTGCCCGTTTTAGGTAGGAATGGGTAGGGGGTGTTACATGGCAGGACAAGGAGAAAGCAGTTCCTTTGCTCCGAACTTCGAAGCTAGAATGGACTAAAAGTTTGAGGAGTTTGAAAAAAGAATGATGTCTATGATTTTAAGGGCAATTGTTGAGGTTGTTCTAGCTACCAATTCACTGCTGCTTGTTAAAGATATAACAACTACACCTACTGGAAAGACTGTTGCTACCTTTAGTGGAATTAGCCCTAAGAAAAAGCTACAGGTGCTGGGGGGAAAGATAAAAAGGCTAAATACTTTAACCCAGAGTACGATTTTTGTGAGGACTTAGTTTTAACCCGGAGATTTAAGGATGTTGCCATGAAAACGTTAGAGTAAAAAATAGAGGCAATGACCAGACTTATCACTATAGGTAAGGGTCTAGACCTTGATGAACTCACCCTAGAGTTTGAAGAGATGTTACCTTCTAAATTTAAGATGCCAGAACTACCTAAGTTCAATAGGACTACTGATCCAAGAGCCCATGTCAAGTAGTATGTTATAGTTATGCATGGCACTGAGCTTAGCACAAAATAGAAAGTGGCTTATTTCTGCTTAACACTGCAAGGGAGAGCAATTGACTTATATCTTGGGTTGGAAAGGAAAGTGAAAAAAGATTGGGGAAAGATCATGGAAGCTTTCATCAACTAGTATAACTGCAGCACTCAGATGAAGGTTACAATAAAAGACCTCAAGCTGCTTAAGCAAAAATGCAATGAGACCTTCATAGAGTACTTGTCAAGATAGAGGTCTAAGGTTATAGAGATGAGAAAGAAGCCAGAAATATCAGATTAAATATGTATGTTCATTAAGAATGCTAACCCGTACTTTGAAGATAGGTTAAAAGCAAAAGGGCTAAAGGACTGGGAATCGCTTAAGGATATAGCAATAGATTTAGAACAAGAGTATAATAAGTAGAAGAAAAGCTTAAGAGGGTTAAACAACTGAAGGAATATGAATACTAGAAGTGTGAGTGGAACGGGTTTTAGTGGAACCAATTTCAATAAGACTATTAAGGTGTTTGTTGTAGCTAGGCACTATTCAAATTTGGGTAAACCACTATCTTGGTGCCTAAAATAGTTCCAAAAAAAAGGAAAACTTCAACCTATTCCTTATAGACCTGCTAGGAATAAAGGCCAGCCCTATCACAAATCAAACTTGTACCATCAGTATCATCAGCATATAGGTCATGACATAGATAATTGCCATATTTTGAGGGATATAATTCAAGACTAGGTTAACTTAAGACAGATCCCTAATTTGGAGAAGAGGAAAAAGGGTTAGGGTGCTTATTCATATGTCCTTCCACCTATCAACAAGGTTAATTCGAGCTTGCCAGAATGGTATGTGCTTCGAGATCTATACAAAAATGACTACCTAGTAATAGAGAGAAGGGCAAAATCAAGTCATGGTTTAGTTTGTCTAATATATATTTAGGCTACAGATAGTGAGAGTGAGCCAGAGGAACATGTCCAGGACTTATGGGTAGATTCAAATTCAGAGCAGAAATTGAGTGAAGAAGGAGAGACCAATACAATTACCTGAAGTGGTTGAATAGTGCCTGAGGTGGAGAAGGAGCCAATTTCCCCAGTTATGGAAAAAGAATGGGATGTAGTGATGAAGTAATTAAAGAAAACTCTTATACAGATTTCAATCTTGGATCTGTTGCATCAATCCTCCTCTCATTAATAAAAGGTGGTTGAAGCCTTATGTGCTATAAAAGTTTCAATGACCATATCGCCATATGAGCTAGTGGTAATGGAAAAAAAAGAGCAAAAAGTAATACAGATCTTCCACTTGAAAGGCATCACCACAACCATCATTTATACATAAAAGTTAAAGTCAACGGTAAGCACACAACATGTGTAATGGTTGATAATGGGTCATTAATCAATGTGTGCCAGCTCAAAGTAGTAGCTGCATATGGGATTAAAGATTCAATGATCTCTCAGTCCAAACTCACCATCATGGCCTATGACAACACAATGAGGCAGATGTATGGGACTTTCAAAGTTAAGGTTAAGATAGGGGTAATTATAGATGATATGGAGTTTGCAGTGCTTGATATCCCTGCAAATTTCTCTCTACTTTTAGTAAGACCATAGTTTTATAAGCCGAGAAGAGTTCCATCAACACTACATTAGATGATAAAAATCCCCCATGATGGTGAGATAATGACAATCAGGGCTGTGAGGGAGAATCATGTTTTGATGCTTGAGATAGCTAACCAACCTTTTAATGGTTTCCATATTGTTGGGATCTTTTTAAAAGAAGATAAAAAGGATAATCCTGAGGTGGTAAATATGCTAAAAAAGATGAACTATTTACCTGATGCT
>CANXYI010180613.1:0-19322 GCA_948208565.1 Hura crepitans
TAATTAGTGTTCATCATCACACATGCTATCTAACCATGTTTAATGACATATACACATACAATTAAAGCTTTTGGCACCTAAAATTTTAAGTCACATGCCTATGTATGAATTTTGGCCACTAGGCATGACACATTCATTATTCATTAGTTAACTCATGCCAACATACACACACAAGGTTTACATTTCAAAGCATTCGCCTATCCATAATGAGAAACCTATAACACGATATTAACCTCATTTAACATCTAAAATGCCTTCATTTCAACATACATCATAACTTAAAACTCAATGCCATGTATCAATCTACCATTTTCTATAATACACACACATAGCCCATTGATGCACATTTTAAAGCAATTTAAGCCAAAAATGACCACACCTACATATGGCACTATTTATCATTTGGCCAATACCATAAGAACAATCATAACTAGTTTGTAAACTATAAAACATGAAACAACTCACATTAGACATGCTTATTATCATAAGCAATACATATAGGCATATTTCATATCATTTTTCCATAATGTGCACATATAACATAATAAGCATAATTTATACATTTTTCATTTCTAATGCATTCTCTTGCTTTCATCACTCATAAATGTTTCAAATATACCAACATTGTTTAATTCATGCTTAATTATGTTCAATTATCACACTTAGCCATTTAACCCCTAAATTACTCCATATTAAGCATAATATGACACATTAAGCTTATTTTTCACATCCAATTGATCCCAATCAATTCTCATCATTTTAAACACTTTTGAATACATATGATAAGCCATAAAAACCATTCAATGCATGACATTAATGGCATAACACATTTTCAAACATTTATTACATAATATACATAATATAGACATTTAATATTTCTAATTGAAATTGCACATTCTATTTTAATTACACATATCAAGGTGGTTGAGAACAACCCTAATGCCTATCCATTCCTTCTTTTTTCCTTTATCACAGTTTGGCTCGAAAACACCTAACATAAATCAAAAAATACTTTAAAAATCCATAATAAATCAATCGTTTCTTTAAAAATAAATTTAAAACCATAAAACATCTCGTGGGTACCCCTAAAACCTAGGAAAAATAATAGAAGTTCCAAAATTTTACCTGAACTAAAGTGGGTTACTATTCACGATATCAAAAACTTAGAGTTTTCAAGTAATCTCTTTCAAATTTTCCACTTCCTAGAGTTGTTTGATGGCATGGATGTTACTTAAGATGAATTTAGTGGACGAGTTTGAGCTTTAATAGTGGAGGGAAGAAACAAAAAATGGTGAAAAGGGAAGGAGCAAGCTGTGGGCTTGAGGAAGAAAATAGGGTAAAATTTTGACTTTTTAAGAGAAAGTTGACTATTTATGCTTCTAAAAAAATCATTTATTTTAATTTCATTTTCTCTCTTTTTTCTCCCTTTTTCCTTATTTCCATTCCCAAATAATTGCCATTTATATTCAATAAATTCACTTTTATTATGCCCTACACTCCTCCAAAAATCTGATCTCAAAAAATGTGAAAAACCAAATAAATTTGTTGTTTTTAATGTTACCTAATTTTCAAAAAAATTACTTCTTGATATCTAAAATTTCCAATTCCAGTGCCATTAGACATGTTAGAATTTTTAAGTATCAAGTTGTATAAGTTTTGAAATTTTCTAAGTAATTTTGAAAATAATTTACGGTTCAGCTTTGCCTTGGTCACTAATCCCAAGACACTTGTTGTAAAAACTTTCTTAGCATATTTAATCTCTCAAATGACCTCCAATTAATTTCAAACTTTGCCCAAAATTATTTTATGATTAATACTTTTATCTCATCACTTTAGTGCATCTTGAGTCTTAGGAACACTATTTATCTTGAGAACGTACTATTCTAATTGTTAGGATTTTTAGCGCATTACATTTCTTCCCCTTATAAATAAATGTCATCCTCGACATTAAAGTATTACCTAGCTCAAATAACTATGGGTATTGTTCTTTCATCTAAGCTTCAATTTCTCAGGTTGCTTTTTCCAGCTTGTGAAGTTTCTAAAGAACATTCACCAGGAATAGTTTTATTTCGTAGTTCCTTTATCGCTCTATCTATAATCCTCACTAGTTCTTCCTCGTAAGATAAGTCAGAATTAACCTTGACCCCTTCCATTATTATCACATGCATAGGGTCTAATCTATATCTCTTGAGCATAGTAATGTGAAAGAAATCTTGAATCTACTATAAGTCTGAAGGCAAAACATGTCTATAAGTTACTAGTCCCATATGTGCTTTGGTCTCATAAAGGCCAATAAACCTAAGACTTAACTTCCTTTTCTTCTCGAATCATAGAACCTTCTTTGATAGTTAAACTTTACAAAAAACCTTGCCTCCCACTTCATATTCCACCACTTTTCTCTTCAAATCTACGTATCACTTCTATTTGTCAAAAGCTACTTTCAATTGCTCTCTAATGATTTTCACCTTTTCTTTTACATCTTGTATTAAATATGGCCCTATGAGCTTATTTCATTGAGCTTATCCTAACATAAAGGTGTTATGCACTTTCTTCCATATATGGCCTCATAAGTAGCCATGCCAAGACTCACTTAATGACTATTATTTTAGGTAAACTCAATTAAGGACAAATATCAATCCCAATTTCCCTTGAACTCTAATGCATAACACCTCTCAACATATCCTTGAAAATCTAAATAACTCTCCCGAATTATCCGTCTATCTATGGATGGAATGTTGTACTAAAGGTTAATTGAGTACCCAAGGCATTATGAAGTTTCTTCTAAAACCTCAATGTGAACCTTGGATCTTGATCTAATATAATCAAAGATGGCACTTCATGTTATCTGGCTATCTCATCCATATAAAACTTTGCTAGCTTCTTCAAAGAGTAGTTCATTCTCACTAATGTAAAATAAGTAATCTTAGTTAACTAATCCATAACCAACCAAACTAAATCACACCTACTCCTTATCATAAGTAGCCCAAATACAAAGTCCATCATCGCTTTATCTAATTTTCATTATGGAATTGCTATAGGATGTAGCAACCCAAAAGGAACCTAATGTTCTGCTTTTACTTGCTAACAAGTAAAGCACTTGGTCATACATTCTGACATATCCCTTTTCATGCTTGGCCACTAATAAGAAAGCTTCAAATCTTGATATATTTTGGTGCTACTAGGATGTTTATTTTGTGGAGCTTTATGAGCTTCTTCTAGAATCTATTTCTTTAACTCTTCCACATTTGGCACACAAATTATATCATGATAGTACAAATAGCCAACTCCCTTATTCTCATATTATATTGGCTTCCTCTCTTGGATAACACTTTTAACACTCATCAATCTATGAGAATCTCTTTGACAATCATTCACTTGCTATAATAGACTAGGCTTGGCTTACATCTCAGCTAATAAGGCACTATCACTTATGAGCTATAATCTAACATTCATAGCTCTCATGGCTACCATGAACTTCTTGCTAAGTGCATCTGCTACTACATTAGCTTTTCTCAAACAATAATCAATCAAGCAGTCATAATCCTTGATCAAGTCCATCCACCTCCTTTATCTTAAGTTTAACTCTTTTTATGTAGGAAGATACTTAACACTCTTGTGATCCATGTTGATATAACACTTCTCCTTAAAGCAAATAATGTCTCTAAATTTTTAAAGCAAACACAATGGCTGCAAGCTCTAAATCATGAGTGGCTTTAACTATCTAGAAGCATAGGCAACAACCTTGCCATCTTGTATTAGAGCACACTCTAACCCATTATGAGATGTATCACTGAACACATTGAAGTCTTTCCCTAAAATTGGTTGTACAAGAATCAGAGCCTCTATCAACATAGTCTTAAGCTTATCAAAGCTTTCCTGACACTTATTGTACCAAACAATCTAAACATATTTCCTCAATAACCATGTCATAAGAGCTACTTTCAAAGAAAACCCTTGACAAACTGTCTATAGTACCTTGCTAACCTTAGGAAACTCCTATCTCAGTTGTGTTCTTAGGAGGCTTTCACTCTATCACTACGTCAATCTTATTAGGATTAACTCGAATACTATCGACTGATGCTATGTGTCCTAAGAAAGATAATGTATTTAACCAAAATTCATATTTACTAAGCTTGGCATAGAGCTTTTCTTCTCTTAGAATCTGAAGAACTATTCTTAAATGATGTTTATGCTCTTCCTTATTCTTTGAGTAAACCGAAATATCATCTATGAAGACTACCACACACTGATCAAGGTAAGGTCTAAAGACTCTACTCATTAAGTCCATAAACACTACAGGAGTATTAGTAAGCACAAGCAACATTACCAAGAACTCATAATGACCATACCTCATCCTAAAAGCAATCTTCACCACATCTGTCTCCTTCACTCTCAACTAGCAGTACCCAAATCTCAAATGTATCATAGAGAACACTCTAACTCCTCTAAGGAGATTAAATAGATTATTGATCTATAGTAGAAGATACTTGTTCTTAATAGTCACTTTATTCAATTATCGGTAATCCACACATAACTAAAGTGAACCACCCTTTTTCTTAACAAACAAAATAGGTGCTCCCTATGGTGAAACACTCAATCTAATAAAGCCTTTGTCCAATAATTCTTGTACCTGAAGCTTTAATTCTTTCAACTCTACTGGTGCTATCTGATATGGAGCTATCAATACCAAAGTAGTACTAGGTAAAACCTCAATACTAAACTCTAGTTCCCTTTTTAGAGGCAAACTCGATAATTTTTCTAGAATGACATAAATAAACTTAGCCATAATTGGTATGCTACTCAAATCTAGTTCTTCTATTATGTGTCACATACATAGGCAAGATATGCCTTACAACCTTTCCTCATCATCTGCCTAACTATGACTGTGGATATCACATTAGATAAGAAGTTGATTCGCTCTCTAAAAACTGTGATTTTAGTCTCATCATCAGCATGGAGAGTTAACCGCTTATGCTTACAATCCACAAGCACTTGATGTTTGGATAACCAATCCATATGTAATATCAAGTCAAAATCATTGCAAGGTCATTCCATTAAGTCAGGAAGAAACTAATAGTCTTGTATCCATAAAGGGCAATCTCTATATGCTCAGTCAACTACCACATGTTGACCTATGGAGTTACTAACCATGATCTTTAGGTCAAGTGGTTCTAAAACTAACCCTTGTTCTCATGCCCATGATATACAAACGTATGAATGTGTAGACCTTAAATCAAATAATGCTAAAATAAGAGAGTCAAAGAGGAGAAAAGTACTAACTATGATGCCTAGCTTATTAGCATCCTCTCGAGCTCTAATGGCACACTATTGGGTAAAAGCTCTATCTCATGTCGAGTCACAGATCTATCTCTTTGAGACCTTTCATTTCTCTCTCCTCAATTTCCCTTCTAGCCTTTAGTAAGTGCACATATTGATCTTTATGCCTTAGGACAATCCTTGTAAAAATGACCCAACTTTCCACAACAAAATTACACACTCAGCTTGTTCTTCCAACAATCTCCCTTATGCCTTTTAAAACAAGTCTGACACTGAGGAACTGAGTTTCTCTTACTTATTAATCCTAGTGTAATAGTAACTTACTATTGTTCAGACCTCCCTTTACTGGTCTGTGCTAATTTCTATGACTATCTTTGCTTTTGAGACTGCTACGTATACCCAAACTGAAACACCTTATACTTTTTGCCTAACTATAGAGCAACATTGGATGCTCTATAACTACTTGATCTCTTCTTTTAGTAGAACTCTTTCATCTCTTTCTACACTTTTTTAGTAGATTGGCATAATGATACCAGTTGGGAGGAATCTCTGATCTTCATTAGCACCACCTAGGACTTGATCTCTATATATAGACCCTTCTCAAACCTCTTGTTCATGTTTGCCTTTATGGTGATGTTGTCTTTAGCATATGTACTAAGCATGGTAAACTCTTTCTCATACTCCCCAATGTTTATCTAGTCTTACTTAAGACCTATTAATTGTTGTCTCTTATTATTAAGATAGTCTTCAATAATATATTTCTTATAGAACTCAACCAAGAAGAACTCCCATGTAACTTGGCCTTTTATCATGTACTCAATAAAGTCCTCCCACCACTTAAATGCTTCTTCTTGTAGGAGTGAGGTGGCACATATCACCTTCTCTTTTAGTGTGCATCGTATCTATTTCATGATCTTTTCAGTGTGGTCTAACCTATACTCTACCTTCTCAGGCTCTGTCTTGCCTTCTCCTCTGAAATCTTTGACCCCTATTTTTTTACCCTCTTTAAGCAGGTCTTTTAGAGGGCCAAAGTTGCTTAAGCTATGGCACTAGTGGTGGAGGAGCAGTAGTAGTAGCTTGCCTCCACAATTAAAGTTTCTCCTATAGGAATGCTGGTAGAGCTTGTCCTATGAATAGAGTATGTCTGACAACACTAATAGACTTAAACCCTATTCTTGTGGCCTTGGGTGCTACTGTAGTTAGAGTATGACTCTTGAATTCATCCTCACTACCCTGTGCCAAAGCACTCATCATATTTGTAGGTAAGAAAACAATTTTGATAAGCCTTAACATCTAATAGTTATGTGATGTAGACTCTAGGCATCAAAAGCACTCATATGTTACTAGGAATGCCTAAACTATAGCTCTGATACCAACAAATGTGACACCCCTTACCCAGTTCAAACGCCGAGCCTAACTAAGATGTGCTTGCATATTGAGATATCCAAACTCATTTATCCTTTTTACTAAATATAAAATATTCTCATGAAAGATATGATGTGTGCAAATACACGTTTTCAAAAAACCTTTTTAAATAGTGTTACATATTCAGAAATTAGGAATCCTCATGCCAAAATTCCAGCACCATAACAGCTATATCGGGCACTATCCCAAAATTTGAATAGTAACCTGCATAAGAAAAATACACTTATATATATATTTCACACACTTTTATAACTTTATGTGATCCTCTGATCACTCTAATAGAACACAACACAATCACAAGACATCTCAACCTCAAAAAGAGAAATCGTACAATGCAACACACAATTAAACAATTTATAAAGGTTTATAGACTTTGAAATCTAAAATAGAATATTTAAATACAATTTAGGCCTATTCTCTTACATTTATGAATATGAGTGCTACCAATACATCGCATATAACTTACATTACAATCTCTACCAAAAGAAAGGCCTTCTCTTAATAATACTTAATGTCCTAAGGCTTGCATATCAAAAAGTCTTCTTACCTATGCATTATAAACAAAATGATGCGTTAAGCCAATGCTTAGTGGTGTAATCAAAATAACATGTGCTTATAAGCATTTTAACATACCTTATGCATACATAATTCACTTCCATACATAAATAAACCACGTATTTCATAATGCTAATGAAAATGGTGATATACCAAGTTCATGACCAAAAGGCATACATCTTGCATATAGGCATCCATATCGCACATATATAGCAAATAAGTACTTAAAAATCAACCAATCATTAAATTGAGCTATTATGAATTCAAATATGCACTAACTGTCATATTAGCTACCATGACATACATTGTAGCTTGATTTAATTATTTTCCTTATTAAATTGAGCCCATCTTAGATAACCTCATACCTATGGATAACAAGATCAACAAATGTGTAGTGGCCTATATTTTGGGCATTTTGGCTACTGCACCATCATAAAATTGTAAAGTGGCCCTTATAGGACATTTCAACGGCTGTACCCCTATAAAGTTGTAAAGTGGCCCATTACAGAACGTTATGGTAGCTACACCTATATAGATCTGAATACCTTAATATAAATCTATATGTAAGACTAAAAGTGAACCCTTGGAACACCATCTAGGCATGAAAGTGCCCTAGCAGCTACTATATCCCCTAGCTGATTAGTTAACCTTACCATTCCTAGATTGTTGCATCTTATGGGCTAAAACCAGTGTATCATAGTTTCACCTTATTAAGTAAGCTTAAATAGCTTTCGACTTACTTATTTTAGCCATTAATTGTCTAAAATAGTTTAATTTCATTGAAAATGTCATTTTTAGCAATCATGCATATTTTAACATACTATTATGCCACATTTGTGCGATATGCACATCATATTACCATTTCCATCTCATTTATGGATTTTAAACTTGTATTATTCATATACATATTCATTTGAGGTTATAAGCCCATTTTAGACACTTTATGCCTCAAAGTTCTCAATATACTCATAATATGGCATAACTAGTGTTACATAACACTTATAGGGTTATTTCATGTTTAGGACATATTTTGGTCATAAACCTTAACTTTTAAAGATAGTAATCATATTTATAACCAATATAATGAATGAAATATGAATACATTTCAATGTTCACACTTTATAAGCCATCATGCATTTACACCCTTATAAGGCCATTCGACCATACATGCTCACATATGCATAATTAGTTTTCATCATCATACATGCTATCTAACCATAATCATTGACATATACATGTATAATTAAAGCTTATAGACCAAAAATTTTAAGTCACATGCCCATGTAGGAATTTCAACCACTAGGCCACACATATTTATTGTCTAGTAGTTGACTCATACCAATATACACAAACATAAGGTTTACATTTCAAACCATTCGGCCATCTATAATACAAAACCTCCAATACCATATTAACCTCATTTAACATCCAAAATGCCTTTATTTCATCATACTTCATGGCTTAAAACTCAATGCCATGCACTAATTTACTATTTACCAAGATACACAAACACAAAGCCTATTTCTGTATATTTTAAAGCAATTTAAGCAAAAAATGACCACACCTACATATGGCACAATGTATCATTTGGCCAATACCATAAGAATAATCACAAATAGTCTAAAAACTATAAAACATGCAATAACTCACATTAAACATGCTTATTATCATAAGCAATACATATAGGCATGTTTCATATCATTTTTCCATAATGTGTACATATAGCATAATAAGCATAATTTATGCATTTTCCATTACTAATGAATTCTCTTTCTATCATTCACTCATAAATGTTTCAATTATACAAGCATTCTTTAATTCATGCTTAATTATGCTCAATTATCACACTTAGCAATTTAACCCTCTAATTACTAAATACTAAGCACAGTTTGACACATTAAGCTTATTTTTCACATCTAAATGATACCAATCAATTCTCATAATTTTAAACACTTTGGAATACATATCACAAGCCATAAAACCTATTAAATGCATGACATTAATGGCATAACACATTTTCAAGCATTTATTATATAATGTATATAACATGGACATTTAATGTTTCTAATTGAAATTGCACATTCTATTTTGATTACACATACTGAGGCAGTCATGGAACCCAAGGCCTATCTATGCCTTCATTTTTCCTTTATCCTAGTTTAGTTCAAAAACCCCTAACATAAATTGAAAAATACTTTGAAAATTCATAATAAATCTATTATTGCTTTAAAAATAAATATAAAACCATAAAACATCTCCGGGGCACCCCTAGAACCTAGGAAAAATAATAGAAGTCAAAAAATCTTACTCAAACCATAGTGGATTACTTTTCATGAGATTAAAAACCCAATGTTTCCAAACAATAGTTTTCAAATTTTCCACTTCATAGAGGTGTTTGATGCCATAGAGGTTACTTAAAATCAATTTAGTAGAGATGTTTGAGCTTTAATAGAGGAAAGAAGAAACAAAAATGGTGGAGAGGGAAGGGGCAAGCTGTCAGCTTGAGGAAGAAAAGAGGGAAAGAGAGATATGTCTAAAATGTTGACTTTTTAAGAGAAAGTTGACTATTTATACTTCTCCAAAAAATCATATAATTTCATTTCATTTTCTCTCTTTTTTGTCCCATTTTTTATTCTCTTTCCATACCCAAATAATTTCCATTTTTATTCAATAAATTCACTTTTATTATGCCCCACACTCCTTCAAAAATTTATGCTTGAAAAATGAGAAAAACATATTAAATATAATATTTTTAATGTTACCCGATTTTCTAATAATTACTTCTTGATATCTAAAAATTCCAATTCTAATGCTATTAGGCTCATTACAACTTTTAACTATCAAGTTGTATAAGTTTCAAAATTTTTTTAGCAATTTTGAAAATAATATATAGTTCAACTTTGCCTTAGTCACTATTTTTGAAACACTGCCATAAAAACTTTCTTAGCATTTTTAACCACTCAAATGACCTCTGATTAACCTCAAACTATGCCTAAAATTCTTTTATGATTAATACTTTCATTTAGTGACTTTAGTGCATCCCAGGTCTCAGGAATACTATTCATGCTAAGAAAGTACTATTCATAATTGTTAGGATTTTCAAGGCATTAAAGTATTATCATGGTGTTTCAACACTTTTCTAGTAAGATTGTTTTAATAAAAATTCATTAGCATAATAGGTGTCTAGGTGAAAAATAAAAAATTTTAACATTCAAAAGACACTTTTACAACCATTCTCAAGTATTGCTCAATCTTTTAGACTCTTCTAGTCCTCTAAAACATCATCTCTTCATCAATATCATTGGCATATGTCTCAGCCATCACCTCATCAAGTGACAGACACATAAATATATACATATATCATGCATATTACAATAGTAACATTATAACTCATCTCATAATTTATGAACTAGTGCATAACAATTATACATAATCGAGCCCTATCTCTCTCTATACATGAGTGCCCCTATATATTACTAACACAAAAGTATCAGAACATATACCCAAAAGAAGGCTGGTCAATTACACTTTCTATTGAGGTTGAATTGCAAAGTCTTCTACCTATGTATCAAAAACATCGACATGTTGAGTATGCGCTCAGTGGTGAATTTTATGTAATATGAATTGTATCATCCACATATGATACATACATTATGTAAATCCCATAGTCAAACATGTTTATCTTATTTATATTTACTATTATAGGATACCAGTTATAAGCTTATGTGTAACGACCTAAAAATTCAACTCTCATTAGTAGTACTTCCCGGGATGAATAGTGCTTCCCGAGACCCTAGTCACATTAATCATACTGATGAGTAGTATTAATTACAAGGGAATTTTGGACAAAGTCTAAAGCCAATCTAAAGTTGTTCGAATGGTTAAAAATGTTAATTAAGATTTTACGGCAGTGTCTTGTGAATAGTGCTGCAGGCAAAGGTGAACCGTAAAATAAATAATAAGTTACTCAAAATAATCTAAAAATATTACAACTTGATACTCAAATATTTAGCATAGTACAATGGCTTTGGAATCAAAATTTTATGACTTCGGTAACTATTTTTGCCTTATTTTTGGGATAAAAAATATATTAAATTTTCAAGTTATTACTGGAATTTGTGCTTGAGATTTTAAGAGGATTTAGGGCTTGGATTTATGGAATTTTAAGGATAAGAATAGAGGAAAATCGACTTTTCTATCAGTTATAATAAATTTTCAAAGCAAAGAAAAATATTATTTTTGAAAAGTATAAAAAGAGAATTTTTACACTCCTCCCTCACATAGATAAGACTCACCATCCTCCTCCTTTCTCTCTATAAAATCCCACTTACTCTCCCTCTCTCTTTCTCTTGTGATTTCTCTCTCCTTAGAGGGACCTATGATGTGAGGTTATACCTAAAACGATGAGTGTTTTGAGATAAGTCCGTGGACACCAAAATCATCTAAAATAGTGGAGTATTTTTGGAGAAAAATCAAAAAGAAAACTAAGGTGAATAATAACTTTCTCTCTCTCAAGTTTTCTTTTTTCACAAATTTTATTTTTCACGGGTTCCTAGAATATTGTGGAGTATGTATCTAGGCTCGAAATATTTTTTTCGACTTTTAGATTATTTTATATTATTTATTAAAGTTCATACCTTTTTGTATTCGTAGGTGAGATGACAACCTAAGCCTCCCAATGCAAGGATAAGCTTAAGCCAACTTTGAGGGTCCCGTACAACCTTGTTTAGTATGTGTAATCACTTTAATTTGGCTTAATTATTCAATTAATGCATTATGCGATTTATGTCATATTTAAAAAAATGGTAATAAATGCTTAGAAAATGAAATAAATGTTATAAAAATAATTTATGACTTATGACATGATAAATGCATGAAATATAACGATTTGGTGTGACCATATGTGATAGAATTACAAGTATGTAGATTTTAAGGTGTAAGTGCATTATAAGAAATAAAGATCAAAATTGAGTGTGTATGCTTAGAAATGTAGGCCTATGGTATTTTTATACTTTGAAACATGAATAATGGATGTAATGGGTACTAAAATGCCATGACATAACATGTTATGCCTATAGGCTGCATTATGCCTATTTGTATTGATAAATGCAGTAATGAGTGTGCACATGTTCTTGTCTATGTGAATCGGTCGTGTGTGCATAAATATGTTGTGCTAATATTCTTAAAGTGGATTTTGACATATGATGGGTATATATGTGTGATACATGCGTGATAAGGCATGATATGATCAATTAAAGGTATATATGGAAAATTGCCATGATATGAACAATTGTATCGATATATGTTTCTTTATGTGACCTTTTGGTATGATGTAGTGTTGATGAAATTACATCTCGAGAAATGAAACCTATGGGTGTAATGGACATCATTAGGCCTAAGTTGGCCAAGTGAACATGAGTAGGCTATGCAATGGTGCATTGAGGCTAATGGTGACTATAATGAAACATAATGATATGAAATGTGAAAGTGGTTAAATTGACATATAATGAAATGTTTAATGATGCCTATATAGTTAGAAAACCTAGTTTGGATAGGTTGATCGGTCAACTAGGATTATAGCGGCTATAAGCATACCTTCGGGTATGAGACCTTGGGGCCATTGATTTATTATCAATAGGCATGAGAGCTTTTGGGCCTAAGATTTACATGATGTGTGCATGAGAGCCTTCAAGCCTAAGATTACATGATATGTGCATGAGAGCCTTTGGGCCTAAGTTTACTTACCTATATGGTATGAGAGCCTTTAGGCCTAAGTTATGCATCTACGGTTATGGAGAGCCTTCAAGCCTAAGTTCTATTATAGATGTGGAGAGCCTTCGGGCCTAAGTTATGCATCTTCAGATGTGGAGAGCCTTTAGGCCTACATATTTTGTTATCCAGTCTTGGTTAGTTGTCATATAGATATAAGCATTGCTTAAATGATTAAAGTGACTTAAAACCACATGAATTAAGATTATATGTTAAATGGCATTAATATGTGACATAAGGACCTAATGTGATCAAATGACTCAATATTGGTCTTGAGATGCTTGAATGTGTTTATTATCATTTGTATGATTATTATTATTGATTATATGTGTTTACAACTCTAAACACCAATATGGATAGCTATGATATGCATAATGGCATTTATAACCGAAAAACAGGTATGTCATTACCCTTTTACAATATATGACTTCGATATGGTATTTTTACAAGATGTTATAATGGTAAGATATTCATTGTGCCCTAGCCTACAAATGGCTATTTTATGATGATAGTGATTTTTGACATTTTTCATGCTTAAAGATCTTAACTTTATGTATGTGATATATTATGTCAATACTATAGTGGCTATTTGATGTTTGCATAGCGCTTTAATAAATGTGCCATATTATTTATGCTTGAAATATGCACATTGGCATATAAGACACCATATATGCATGAATATGATTCTAAAATCGAAAAAGATTTGTGTTGCATATAAATCATGGAAATGCATGTTGTGATTTTAAAACCTAAAATGGTTTATGAACATATATGACATGCTATAATTAGCCTTTATACAAGTTAAAGTGATTACACCATTAAATGAAAGCTTAGCACATTGCTTGTTTGTGATGCATAGGTAATAAGGCAGCAGATTAGAGCCAAAGCTTTAGCATTCAGGAGATACGAAGATAGCCCCTTCGTGGGTATTTTGTATTCTTTTTGTAATAGTAATAATGATGTAAATGTAATGTCTATATAGTCAGTGTGCTCTTGTGATCCCCAAGAGATTAGGCCTAATCTGCATTTTGTAGCAGGGCTTTGTATTAAATATTTTAACCATGGATTTTACTTTCTGTTTCTAGCATATTGTGTGATAATTATTGAGTTTGCATGTGAGATTGTTGATTATGGAGAGCTTGAGGCTCATTGTGTTTATGATGTGATTTGGAGAGTCAGGAGAACCTATGTGGGTTGGAAATGTATGTTGTGATTGTATAGAAGTGTTTTTAAATAGGTAAAAATTTGGGAAAGTGTCTCGGTACAACCGTTATGCTGTCAAATTTCTGACACGATGACCCTAATATTTACCCCGATTTGCATGCCAAAAAGGTTTTGAAAGTTTTATGTCATTTCCAAGTCTAGCAATGTTTTCTTATTTGAAAGTTTTTAAATTGAATGTGATTTTGGATAACAAAACTGGATATTGTTTTGCATGCGCATGTTCCCATTCGGGGCCGGTGTATGGATTGGGCGGAGGGCGCCATACTTAGTGGTATCAAAGCTCTGTTCGGGGTTTCCTTTAGACCTATGGGTTACAAAAGAGCAATTTAGGAGTTGTAATACATTTACATGAAATACTATTACATATTTAACTCATAATCTATTTCTTTTACCTTTATGTATGGGACACGAGTAGTAGCATTATGCCTACGAAGGAAGAAAGGGTCGAAAGTCATCCTCCTTTAGCCTTTGGACAATGGGATGCACAACCAAAGTATGTAACCCCTAGTGATGCTAGACATGCTATTCCTAGATAACAAGGTCCACTTGCATGGTTACAGATGATGTTGAAGTCTATTAGGTAAGTGACAGTGGCTGCTAGGACTGCTGCTACTGCTATAGCTAATGCACAAGTTGTTCCACCTCTAATGCCATAAGAACAACCTATATTTTAAAGGACTTTATATGAAGAGATTGATTAAAAATGGAGTTGAGTTCTTTAAAGGGGAAGAGTCAAATAAGTTCGGTAGAGCTTAATACTAGTTGGACCAGATAGTTTGCATTATACAGTAATTGAGATGCCCATGAGATAAGTATGCTACATGTGCCATTTCAATGTTGTCTGAAGAAGCATTGAAATGGAGGGAAACGAACACTGAGCATAAGGTAGTTACAGATATCACCTAGGATTTCTTTTTAAAGGTATTTAAGGAAAATTATGTTAAGCATTACCTAGTCTAAAAGTACCAGGAATTCATGGATCTCAGATAGAGGCACAGAACGATCTCTGAGTATAAGAAAGAGTTTACTCACTTGAGCCGATATGCAAAGGCAAGGGTTACCACAGAAGAGGATAGTTGTAAGAAGTTTGAGAAGGGGTTAAACTTGGATATCATGCAATAGATTACTCCTATAAAGATTTGAGACTTCACAGCCTTAGTTGCGACCTGTCACACCATAAAAATGGTGAATGAGATGAAACAAAAGAGAGATAGCTTCAAGAAGAGATCATATAGGCATGGTTAAGGTAGTTATAGGTATGCATTTGAGAAGAAGATTAAAAGTGGTCAGTCTAGGCATTATCAGGGTAAGTAGTCAGACCGATCACAGAAGTTGGGACATGGTTCTAGATCATAGACCCAAGTACAAACTCAGACTCTAGGAGATCTTAGGCCCATAGCATGCAATGTCATAACACCTATATGTGAGACTTGCCACCAGAGACATCTAAGAGTATGTTGGAGGCTTATACTAGAATTTTACTGGGGTTGTGGCTCCAGAGATCATTTACAAAAGGATTGCCTAGTAAAGCCTTATGCTTTTTCATAGAAGCAAGACAGGAGAGATTCAAAAAGTAGAGCTAGGGCTAGTCAAAAAAATAAGATAGAGAGCAGAGCTTTGATGAGGCAGTATGCCATACAAGCTAGAGAAGAGGTAGAGGCTATTGATGTTATTACAGGTACATTTCATATCTTTGATTTACCTACTTTAGCACTGATAGACTTGGGGTCTACACATTCTTATATCTATACTGCACGGGTTTTAGATTAGGGGTTAGTGTTAGATAACCTTGGCTTTCACATAATGGTTAACAATCTTATAAGACAGCATGTTATAATGAGAAAATATATAGAGACTATCCATTATTAGTACACAGACAATTTTTCTTTATGGATCTCATTGAATTGCCATTCAATGAGTTCGATCTTATCTTAGGCAAAAACTAGTTGTCCAAGTATCATGCCATAGTGGATTGCAAGAAAAAGAGGATCACATTATGAGCTAGGGATGAGTCAAAAGTGACAGTGTTAGGTGAAAGATAAAATCGAATGGCTAATATAGTATCAGCCACTATTGCTAAAAGGATGATGGAAAAGGGTTGTGAAGGTTATCTTGCTTATGTGGTTGACACCATAAAGGAAACATCAGAACCAAGTCAGATTCCTATTGTAGCTAAATTTAGGGATGTGTTCTTAGATGAGTTACCTAGTTTGCCACCAGAATGGGAGTTAGAGTTTTGCATTAAGGTAATGCCAAGCATAGCACTAGCTTCTATAGCTTTATATAGGATAGCTCTTATGAAATTGAAAGAGTTAAAGATTCAATTATAAGAGCTTCTCGACAAGGGTTTTATCAAACTGAGTGTTTCACCATAGGGAGCACCAGTTCTATTTGTCAAGAAGAAGGATGGTTCTTTGAGACTTTGTGTGGATTATAGATTGTTGAACAAAGTCACCATCATGAACAAGTATCCTATACCACAAATCGATGATCTTTTTAATCAATTTAGGGGGACAGGTGTGTTCTCTAAGATTGATCTTAGATCTAGGTATTATCAGTTAAGAGTAAAAGAGGCAAACATACACAAAATAGATTTCAGGACTAGATATAGTCACTATGAGTTCCTAGTAATACCTTTCAGGTTAACTAATGCACTGGTGACATTTATGGACCTCATGAATAAGATCTTTAGGCCGTTTCTATATCAATTTGGTGTGGTTTTCATAGATGACATTCTTGTGTATTCCAAGAATCGAGAAAAGCATAAGAAGCATCTACAAGTAGCTTTACAAATAATGAGGCATGAAAAGCTCTATGTTAAGCTTAGCAAGTGTGAGTTTTGGCTAGAGGAAATAGCATTTTTAGGCCATATAGCATCGACTGATGATATAAGGGTTAATCCTAGTAAGATTTAACAGTGAAGGAATGGAAACCACCAAGGAACACGATTGAGATCAAGAGTTTTTTAGGGTTAGCTAGCTATTATAGAAGGTTTGTTGAGGGGTTTTCTTTGGTTGCAATCCTTATGACATTTCTTCTGAGGAAAGATGTGAAGTTTGTATAGGATAGCAAGTGTCAAGAGAGTTTTGACAAGCTTAAGGGTAAATTGATAGAGGCTTCAATTTTAGTTCAGCTAGTGATAGGGAAAGAGTTCACCATATATAATAATGCTTCACTGAATGGGTTAGGTTATGTACTCATGCAAGATGGCAAGGTTGTTTCCTATGCTTCTCAACAGTTAAAACCTCATGAGAAAAACTACCCGACACTTAACTTAGAGCTTGTAGCCATTGTGTTTGCTCTAAAGATATGGAAGCACTATCTCTATGGAGAAAAGTACTATGATTTCACCGACCACAAAAGAGTCTAAAGCATCTACTGATACAGAAGGAATTAAACTTGAGACAAAAGAGATTGATAGAGTTAATTAAGGATTATGATTGCCTTATGGACTACCATCTTGGGTAAGCTAATAAGGTTATGGATGCCTTGAGTAGAAAGCTTATGTTAGCTTTTAAAGGCAATGCATGTTAGTTTGCAGATGCAAGATGATGTTGGTTTATTAGCTGAGTTGCAAGTCAAGCTGAGTTTTGTACAGACGGTGAAGCATTCACAAAATGATGATCATAAACTTCAAAGTATCATAAGTATGATTCAAGAGGGGAAGTCTACCAAGTTTGTGATTAAGGAATATGGTTATTTATATTATCATGATCACCTATGTGTGCCAGAGAAAGAGGATTTGAGACAGTAGATTTTGCAAGAAGTGCATAATGCTCCGTATGTAATGTATCCTGGTGTTTATGTCTCTTATGTTTTCCTTGGGCTGATCAAACTGAAATAGCCGAAGACTTAACCTAAGCCTCACACCTCAAGTCTCCAAAGATGAGAAGGAAGCTAGAGGAATCTAGGGCCACTCTTATTTAATTAGCCTACGAGGACCAAGTTAAGCACCACAAGATAGGAGTCACCATCCAACCCTAGTCGAGAAATACCTTTTAAGGCTAAAACTAAAGTTGTTCAAAACCCTACTCTTATTTATACCCTAAATTAATAAGGAAATTCAGTTTGAATTTATAATGTTATTCCTTTTCTCAAGTGACATTTTACAATTAAAGTAAATCACATATTCATATATAAGAATTTACAAAATATATTTATAGAAAAATAAATAAGGGTTCAGAATTTGAAATATCATACAAGAAATTGGGTAGTTGATTGTGTTGAGAACTTTGGTTCACGCATGCCAATTTGGAAAAATGAATTTTATTGTGTTGACTTTTATTTGGAAGAATGGTTTGAGAACTTTGGTTCTCACATGTCAATTTTAGAAAATGGATGTTATTATTATAGCTTTTATTAAAAAGGAATCAAAATTTATTTTATTAGCAAAACACCAATTTTATTAGGTAAAAATATGATTTTGATTATTATTTCTTTTTAACGTGTAAAATTATTTTTCTACCTTATTCGGTGTTCATGGAATATTTCGAGATTGAAATTGGAAGTATCACAAAAAAATCGGGTGATGGATTTAATTTGAGAACTTTAGTTCTCACATGTCAATTTTATGAAAATAATTTTTCTTTATTGTAACTTTTATTAAGGAAAATCAAAACCCATTTTATTAATAAAAACACTAATTAATTAAATAAAAATTTTTTGGTTATTTTTCCAATCACGTGAAAAATCATTTTTCTAATTATTACAGTATTCATGAAATATACAGGGAAATAATTCGATAATAAAAATAAAACACATGGCAATTACCTAAAATACATCCTAATAGAAAAAATAAGCAATAATAAAGGAAATCAATAGAAGAAAACACAGAGCACAAAATAAAATAAATAGCAAGAAATAAAAGGTCATTAAATGGTTACTTCACTAGGGTTTAAGGAGGCGGTAGAAAGAAATAACAATCAAGTCCTAATAAATCAAACAACTCACACCACAATAAAATTAAAGTATTAATATGTGAAGCAAAATAGACAAGCGAACAAAAATAAAATAAAATGAGCAGTCACATAAATATAATAAAAATATTACACATATAAATTATCACATCTAAC
>CANXYI010180680.1:0-10388 GCA_948208565.1 Hura crepitans
TAATTTTTGAAAATCCCTTTAAAATCAGAAAAATAGTGTTTAGAAAGTATTTTTTTGTGTTTTTGGATGTGCATTTGCTGAGAAAATTCGACCCTTTGGACTAATGCGAGGTTCGACTTTTATACACAATTTTCGAGATAAAAAATGACTATTTTCACTAGTGAAATGACTATTTATAAAAATGACCATTTTACGCGGCCTATTTTGGAATCCATGCGGGACTCTGCCATATGAAACAACGTCATTTGGGAGCCAAAATGGTCATTTCAGCAAAAGTGAGAACAACCATTTTGGCCCCTAAAATGGTCGTTTTTTAGTAAACCAAAATAGTCATTTTGTCCCAAAATAGCAAAAAATTTAGAAAATTCAAAATTTTGGTTTTTAATCGATTCTTAAGATATTTTTTTTTTGAAAATTTGACTCCATACTGTGAGGAGCTATTGGCATCAATGTTAGGCATCAGGTTCAGGCTTGTCGGCCTGAGCCCTCAACCCACCACAGACGCCTATTTTTCTCACATTTTGGGTCGCATCGCAAGCTTATCAAGTTGGGTTAAAGTTCATATCCAAGATTTAATTGTCTTTCTTGAATTTGATGAACAAGACTTTACATTTGATGATAACATTCTTGTTTATCAGAATTTTTTTGTCTTTATTTATCATTAGACAATCCGATCATGGAAGCCCTAGGACCTAGTGTTTAAAATTATTTAAAACTCTTATTTAGCAAATAAAACACTTTTATCAAGTTAAAACCATTTTGGGCACTTTGGGATTTTAGTCCCTAAACTTTTAATTTTATATAATCAAGTCCTTATTTTTCTAGAAAACATTTTTATGATTTTTTTTCTTTTTTTAGTCATTCTCAAAACCATTTTTCTACCTATTACAACATTTACAAAATAATACAGGGAAAAGTCAAATAGAAAAATAAAAATTAATACAGTTTATGGATCATTCCAGTCATTACATCAATCTGAAACAAAACCCAATATGGAAGATAAAAGGATCATTGTGATGAAAAAAAAACCTACTAATCTTCAATCCACATTGGACAGTGCACTAGAATCCAACACTCACCATGAATAAGAAACAAGTGGAAAAACATAAGGAAATATATTGGTTAGAACAAACATCTGATTAGAGGATGGGACATTCGATCGAAGGTGCCATACACAAATCACCCTAGAAAATGAAAAAGAACATAAAATGCTTGCATTCTCTATTATTGAGGGTGTTTAAGACTAGATTGAATGTATTGTCATCCAATCATATGACTCTTAGACCTAAAATAAAAAAGATAGAAAATCACACTTGGCAAAGTATAAAAATGAAAACTTTATCCTGGTAAAGGAAGTTATATTTGATCGGATAAACCTTTATCCAATCTTATACATACCCTAAAATAGTCAAACAAAACCCCTCTAGACAAAAAGAAGATTCTTTTATTCAAGAAAATAGCTGTATTCGATATGATATTCTCATGCCCAATCAGATCTAAGCTTCGTTCAAACGAAACTTGAGTTTCAAGCAAATAAAAATACCAACTTTATGCATGAAGAATATTCATATGATTATATGAACTTGCTTATCTGTCTGGATGAAACTGGGTCTCACTCCTAAGCAGAAAACCTCAATCCCTATTTTTGGGATTTTGACATGTTAAAGGCTACCCAGGTTGATCATTGACCCTTATTTTTCATAATACCATTAAGGAACCACTCAAATAAGGGAAAATAAGCAAGATGTAAAGAATATAGAAGAAAGAAATGGGACCAAAAGAAGCAAAATCACAAAGCACACATCAACAATGTGAGAAAATGGAAATAAAAATGCAAGTAAATGGGTGAGAGTTTTGAGTAGGGAATACCTAAAATCACCTTTATCTGTAAGATTCTTGAATGAAAACTTAGGTTGAAAGCTTGGATATGGTGTTTGGGTTGTAAGAAGGTGTGGAAAAGTGGGTCTTTATCTCTTCTTCCCTTAATTTCTATATGAAAATGAAGTCTTAGGGTGCTTACTGATGTAAAGATTTCAAAATCCCCTAATTAGAGCTGAAAATTGCCCTTTTAAGAGGTTGAAGGTTAGGTAGAACGAAATCTCCAATTGGTTTAGTAAGGGCAAGACAGATGTCCAAGTCAAGGTGTTTGAAAGTTCAACTATTTGGATGAAGGGACTCATCCGTCCAGATAAGCTTTTCTCTTATTGAATTTCGGGTTCATAACTAGCTCACTTAAACAAGATTTCAATTTTGAGTTTTAAGGATTCATCTAATCAAATGAGATATTCATCTGTCTGGACCTTATTTCAACCAATCGAATGTTATGGCTTATTTTACTTTGTTCTCATCCAAGAATCCATGCAGACAAATCTCGACCTTAATGGTTTCATTATCAGATTTCCTCCAGAACTTTGGACTCTCTTATGCGGTGTCTATAATAAGTTCAACTTTTGATACAACAAAGAGAATTAATTCTCTCACTTGATGCACACAAAAGCGGTTTCTTGAAGAAACGTTGCAAAGAATTTTATTAATCAAGAATTGTTTAAATTATCTACGAGAGGAATTTGTTCCTCTTTAAAAGATAACTAAAAAGAACCTAATAATGAATGGATTAGACTTAATCGAAATCCTAAGTGAAATAGAAAAGATCAGGTCCAATAAAAATAAATACAAAATACTTATTTGGATTTTTTTCAATAAATTAGCTTAACAAAAATTCATTATTTAAAGTTGAATCAAACATGGCTCTTAGTCCATAAAATTTTCAGCACATCTCATAGCCATGACCCATTATGTCTACTTAAATAATGCTTTGGCTTGGTGGTTCGCTACAAGCCTTCTATGCACTCAGTTGATCATCTCCTTTGGATCCATGCATGAATTCTATAGTTTAATTAATTTGATCTCTTAAGTTAAGGGACAATGTGATTCGATGTTCATTTTATGGATATAATTTGAATTTCTTGCACACTGGATTGTTATAGCATTAAACTATGGTAATCTCTATTCATAAAAATTTAACATTCTTTTTTTTAATCGAATATTTAAAGTGGAGGCCTTCCACCACTTACATCCTAAAAGAAATTTAAATCAGATACAATTATATTTATATATTATTAATTTTTTTAGATATATAATTGTGAAATCTTAAGTTGGAATCTCAGTTCATTTTATATATAAAAATATTGCATTGAAAAATGAAATTCAATAGAGTAAATATTGCATCAGAAAATTGGTGCAATTAATTCGATCTAAAAAAGAATAAATGGAACAAAATCAATTTTAAAAAAAAATAATTTAACTAACTAATTTTGTTGGGGATAATAGATTGAACGCACTAGACATTTTGAAGAATCAAACTAAACAAATTGAACATTTATAAATCAATATGCATACTACATATTGTATGTATTTATTTACACGTATACGTAAAATAATATCGTTTTGATATAAAATAATATTATTTTAAACATTTAAAATAAATTCGATTTGTTCGATTTTTGTCATAAAAAATTAAATCAAATAAACAAATCATTTTTTAAAAGAAAATGAATAAATAAATCCAAATAAATAAAATTTATTGTTCCCATCACCAGCTAGAATAGTATATATGAATTAAATTAAATAGTGAGCCACCTCTACAATTTCACGGGCTGATGGGCTCTTTACTAACCCTTCATCAAACGAAAATAGTGGTCCATGTCAGGATAACATTATGTTGATTTGTCCATTTTCTTTAACATAAGAAACAAAATCATTGTGAAAGTAATAAAATTTTATCAGCAATATTATCTTTACAACATCTTTATTCCCCTAAAGTTAAGGTTCAATTATGAGTTATGTCATTTGACTAAATTTCTGGATGCCAATCACTTCCATTTTAATCTTTTCATTCCTTTTTTACATAAAAACATGAAAAAAAAATCTAATTCCAAGAATAATAAATCCATATATTGTCATAGGATTTGAGAACTATAATAAATGTTGACAAAAAAAAAAAAGGAGAGAATTGTATCAATTATATATTTTCATATTACCTCAAATCTGATCATAATCATATATTTTTTTATATTATGTTATATTGTGATGTGACTTTGGATTTGGGTCCCCACACACTTTTGCATTTGCTTAAGGCTAATCCGAGTTGGAAAAGCTTCCTTTAATATATATATATATATATTTTTCTCAAAAAGAAAAAGAAAAAGAGGAAAAGCAGTAATTTATTTAATAAAATTTCAAAAAGCAAGTTCTGCGGTTAACATATAAAGAAAGAAAACATATGTTTGAAAATAAGAAAATACATGTCATCAATGTGCACTAATTCTAATCAATCACAAAAGGAAAAACTCCAACGATAAAGGTTAATCCCAATATGATATTAGTATATGACAAATTAACCACTAATATAAAAACATAGAAACCAGTAAATAAGTTCTACTTAAATTTGTTGGTAATCAGAAACTCAAGTGAAATTTGGAGTGGGATGAGAAAATTTAGATTATAATTTATCGAAATTTTTAATTTAGTTTGAGATATTTAATTAATTTAATTTTTTTTAGTTCAATTCTAAAAGTAAAAAACTATAGAAAAATTGAACTAGCCACCTAAGTATAAAATTATATAATTAAACTAAGTTTTAGGTATACATATTGAAAACTGAATTAACATTTCATGTGTATATATATAAATTTTTTATTCGATTTATTGAAAATTGAACTAAATCAAATTTATATATTTTAATTCGATTAATTTAATTCTTGTAATTTAATTCGAACTTAAAATTTGATTAATCTGATTTTTTTATTATTTTTATTCAGTTCAGTACAACAAAGCATATTTTGATAGAGTATGCATCGGTGGTTTGGTTGGAATATTATTTTTTTTTATCCCTAGATTTAGATAAATAAATTATTTAAATTTGTAACTCGTTTGGGGTGGATTAAATTCCAAGAGGACTCTTGAGGAATGAAAGTAAGCAAATTAGGGTTGACCCATTGTATAATGAGTCTATAATACATTATAATTTTTTTTTAACATAATGATTAGAATAATAATATATTTAATGTGCTAGTTGGGTAATTTAAAATGAGCGTTCTAAAGCATTAGCTATCCAACCTCATTTTCTCTAAACCATTTAGATAATGAACATTAGAAAACCTTAAAATTGTCCAATATTAAACCTAGAAAAGATTAAAGTAATTTACCATTAATTCCACTAGTAGCAAAATTGTTCTTCATTTCTGTTCCAAATTCATTATAATTACTTAAGCATTATATAAATACAATCCTTCCATTATCGTTTTTTTTTTAATAAAAGAAACATATAGCTTAACTATAAATATCAGAATAATAAACTTAATTTGAGATCTCTCACACATCAGTTGAATGTTGACTATCAGATTAAATGCTGGCAGGTGTTTCGACCATTATCAAAATTTGAACTGAAAAGGATAAAAAAAAAAAAAAAGAAGAACTCGGCTAATCTTATGTCATCCGGCTTCTTGGCTGCTTCTTTGACAAAGTTTGCTTTGGGGAAAGATAAATAAAGAATCAATTTTCTTTCCTTAGTGACAAATTAGCTTGAGGAGGAGGAAAACCAATATTTTTGGCTCTTTCGTTGCGTACCTTTTCATTATTATTTCACACAAACTTGTCATATTATTGGTATACATGTTAATCGCATTATCTTATGTTAAGTATGTTTTACATTTTTATATAAAGTTAGTGTCAAAAATAAATGATTTAATTGAAAGAGTTTAGTTCACCCAATTTTAATTATTCGAAAATAAAATTTGCTCCATTAAAATATAAATGGACTCCTTGATTATTAAGACAAATTTGGTAAGGCCATCCATCCCTCTGGCAGCATATTAAATATAGATTTCATACTGAAAATTTTTAACTAAGTTTGGGAATATGGACTGTAGGTTGTAAATTTTTGAGGGACGGGAAATGATGAAGTTGGCAGCCTCAACATGTCACGGCGGCCTCATTTCCACGCTTTGCATTTTGCATCACCATCATACTACTTATCGGTTTATTCAAATAAATTAGTTAATTTACTTTCATACTTTATTTTGCATTATTTAGTTGCATTAATAAAGATTAAAAAAATTAAATTTATTTCTGTAAGTAAAGAAAAAACTATTTAAATAGAATCAAAAATAAAATTAAGTACTTCAATTAGACCTATTAAACAAGTCAGATCGGACTATCATGTCAAATTTACTTTTTATAAAATTAAATTGATTGATTTAATTTTATATTAATTTTTTGAATATTAATATGTTTTAACCACTTTTAAATATTAATAACTCATAAAATTTTTTAAAAAATAACCTATTCTTTTAAAAATATTATTTTCTTGAAAAATTATTATTATTAAAAATAAAAATTGATAAAAATAACAATAAAAATAAATATAAAAAAAAGTTAAATATTAATAGAAGAGAAGTCGGCATGAAATTAATGAGAATTCAATAAGATAATTAATGATAAGTAATAGAAAAATGGCATTGAATGGGTATCTGTCCTCCTTACTCGGCCTGCCTGCAATTTTTTTTGAAGTTGAATAACGAATGCACTATTTAAATTCAGTCCAATCTGCTTAAATTATTATTTATTTTTATTTAATTTTTTATTATATATTTATATATTCTATTCTTATTATCTATTATCTAATTTTATATTTTTTTATGCTACGTTATATTTATTTTTATGTGATATATTAGATAATCCTAAATTTTAAAGACCTAAATTTTTTATTCATATATAATATTATTTTTATTTTTTGTTAAGTTTTTAGTGTCTAGTGAGTTAGCTTAGTTTGATATACGGGTTAATTTTTTTAATTTTGTTCATCCAAACCATCTCAATACCTAAATTTATTTTATATATAGAAAATTAATATTAATAGATTTATTTTTTCTTTTCAAAAATTTGATTTAATCTTAATAATTGAAATAATTAAATTTTTTTTAAAAAATCAATTTTTAGGGTCAGATCGTGCAACTTTTTTTCAATCAGTGTCGGGTTCTGATAAATTTTTTCAAATGAATAGATTTTGATTGAATTTTGGATTAGGGTTAGAAATTGACAATTTAACTTCAATGAATAAAGTATCCGTGTAAATTGTATTTATTTTCCAAATTAAAACCTATCAAATGTTAATGCTATATGTCCATAACCCTTTCAATTCGATTATTATCTTTTTAATACTCATATCCATCTTAAATTCAATTAGCAATGGCTATTTATCATCCATGCCCGCTTAACTAACTAAATATAAATTTTAAAATTTAAATAAACAATTGTACAATAATAAAATTTATTGAATTATAATCCTTTCAAGTTTCAAATCAATCAAAAAATCCATTTAAAGTTCCACAGTTACAATTTAAATTAAGCAAATGTGAAGTACAATTAAATATTATATAATTAACATTAAACTAATTAATTAATTTAAAGAAATTATATAATTACTTAATTAGATTCCGATACTAAATATTTATAGCACATTCTACTTGAATTTGCTACTGATAATACAATCTCGTTTCAAATTCGTTTACAACTATATAAATCTTATATAAACAGGATAAATTGAATTGGTTACTCTGAAGCATCTTACACAATACACATGCCTCCTTTAAGGATGTGCATAAATTAATTAATTACTGCATTAACAATTTTATTAACAATTCATTAAAATCGACTTTCAAATGTATTAATTATTAATTGATCCATTAAATTCGATTAATTTTTTATTTTTTTAAATCGGTTGACTAATAAAATTTTTAACATATAAATAATAAGTATAATAAAATTATATAATTTGTGTAGTTATTTTCACTTATTGAAAGTATACTTTAAAATAAAAAATGCAAATCCAAAAATAATATTTAGAATAAATAATATATCAAAAAAAATTTAGGTGTAAAAATTAAAATGTAAAATATAGGATGTATATAATTTTTCATCATTAAAATTTTCAAAATACACAAATTATATTAGTATTAGTATTCTTTTTTTTTTTTTTTTGTAAGAATTTACGCTTAAGCTTTTCTAATCGAGTTTCACCCCTCGAGATGGAGTAATTTTGCCATCAAGATTGTCAAAAGCGAATTTCTGTCTAAAAGCCTTTTGGGCAATAAAAAAAAAAGGTGTAATAACGTTGCTTCTATTTTTACACATAAATTTTTAAATTATATCATATAATTATATAATGAAAAATTAAGTTATAATATTTCAATTTCATGTAAATATAAAATTAATTTGTGAAATCACAAAAAAATATAGATTTTTATTGAATAATATCCAAATACAATTAAAGATTGCAAAGTTTTATATATATATATATATATAAATGCATACAATTATACAAATGAATTATTTTCAAACAAGTAATATATAAAACTATTAAATTATAAATTCATGTCCATAATAATTTAAAGTTAGAATTAAAATCTGGAACTAAATGAAAATTATTCATTCATAAGGTCCTCATTTTTCCTCTTTTCATCATTATTTTTTTAGATTCATTATTATTATTTCAAATTTTAATTTATATTAATTAAAAATATTTAAAATATCATTGTAATGTCCATTTATTATTTTTAATATTATCAAAATTATTTGTGAAGTTTGATTAATGTTTATTAATATTTTGTATTGTTAAATTATTAAGTTCATTAAGAAAAGTTGGGTTTGGCAAGCACAAAGTAAAGTTCATGATAATTATGCATTTTGGTTAAAAAAATATTAATAGAAACATTTTAAAGCGTGCTCTTAACATTTTTAGGAAGTTGAAGCATGTCTTAACGTGCTTCTATTAACATAGATTTCTGCCTAAAAGTATAAGCCTTTATATATATATATATATATATTAAAGTATAAAAATGTGAAAGCGAATGTTTTAAAGCGCAATTTAAAACTCTATTCACCATTATATTTTTTAGTTTTTGATATTCAATTCGAGCATTTTAAATTTATTAGATTGATTAATCTGAAATCAAGCACGGTAAAAATAAGAACTACATTTTCAAGTGACTTTTTTTTTATACATATACAGAGAATTGAACTCGATTAAGAAAACTCAGTATTTATTCGCTTGATTTAACTTCCATTGATTGTCATTATACTTTTTAAATAAAGCAATTTGAACTGTAAATTTATTAAAATTGAGAAAAAAATACCTCTAAAGCCGCAACATGACATTCTCACGTTAATTGTCGTATAAAAATGCTCTCACTATTCTAAGCACTTAAATGTATATTCCGACAAAACACAAAAATTTAAAAATACATTCCATCCATTATTCATTCTGATTTTTAGTTGAGAATAGAAATCTAACGATTCAAAATTTTTTAAATAAAAAATAAAGAAAAAATGAATGAAAAATTTTACACTGATCAATTCTAATCCTCAATTAAAGACTGATGCTTTACTCCATTTTCAAAAATTTTAACTACGAAAAATAACAGTAACCTTAAATATTTATGTAGCTCAATTAACCAAATAGTTGACTAGAAATAGAAAACGCAAAAAATGTCATCAACTTTTAAAAGCGAAAATTGTAATAATCAGTTCAATTAAACAAAAAAACCGATGCCTATTTTTCGATTGACTAAAAATTAATTTTATTTTTATTCAATTTTTGAATTAATTAAAAACTAGTTCTTTTTATTTCCACCTATCATGCAAGTAAATTATATATTCTCCTTTAATTTTTTTTTAATAGTTTTTCACTTTAGTTCTTCTCCTTGATCTTAATTTATTCTCTAATGAGAAAAAAAAAAAATAAAAGTGACCCTAGAAGGACGAGTCTTAATTTGATACGATTCCAACTTCTAACGAACTATTTAAGATTCGATAAATTACAGATTTATCAAATCAAAAGTGTTAGTTATAAATTAACAATGTTATCAAAATTGTACCGGAAAAGTTAATTAGATCATGATTCGACTAGTTCGATCGGATTGAATCGAATTTTTTATTTTTTAAATAAAATTATTTATAAAAAAATTTAATAACATAACACGGGCAATACTATATTAAATAAATTATATAAAAATAATAAAATAAGTAAATAATTAGTATATATAAAAATAAATTTAACAATAGTAATATAATAATTTATTATAAAGTTGAGATATTAAAATTTATTTATATAATAAAATTTAGAAAAAAGTTCAATAAAATAATTAATATGTTTTTATTAAATTTAATATAATTTTTTATGATTTTTAATTAAATAAATTTATTAAAATAATTATACTTAAAATGATCTAATTATTTATCAATTAAAATATAATTAATTGAATAAATTTTATTATTAATATTCTTAAATTACTTTTAAGTCATAAAGATAATTTAAAAAGTACTAAAAA
>CANXYI010180826.1:0-12861 GCA_948208565.1 Hura crepitans
AATATGGAGATCAGGATACAGATTGCCACTTCAAAGATCAGGGACTTTTCAGAATTGGTCATAGCAGCCTACAACATGGAGGAAATGGTTCAAGAGAAGAAAGACTTATTTTAGAGGAAAAGGCCTTTCACAGTGGGCTAGACAAGTTTAGCTCTAGGTAGGAGCAAAAAGCTGAGGGACGTTCAGTAGAGCCAGCAGTCCCATAGGTAGCAGGGCTAGTAGTCATAGAAGTAGGCCCTTCATAGAGGATTGGTTAAGAGTACTCTTTTAAACCTCGACCACCTCCATCATA
Source organism: Hura crepitans (assembly GCA_948208565.1). Lineage (NCBI taxonomy): Eukaryota > Viridiplantae > Streptophyta > Magnoliopsida > Malpighiales > Euphorbiaceae > Hura > Hura crepitans. The sequence continues at coordinate 293 of CANXYI010180826.1, forward strand.
GTAGGCATCTAGTTCCCCCATGTCCCCTGCCAAGAGTGCACCACCTATGTGTGAGACCTACCAGAGGTAGAATTGGGGTCAGTGTCAGTTGAAAATAGGAGCATGTTTCATTTATGGATCATGAAACCATTGGCAGAGGGACTGCCCTTAGAGGCCAGCAGAGGCAATTTAAATGCAAACCTCAATTGCTACTATAGTTGGTAGACCTCTGAGACCACCAAGATAGGAGCAGGCTACCACCAGTCAGAAAGGTAAATCAGAGGCTAGAGCTTGGCATGGTAGTATGTCATACATGCTAAAGAGGATACAGAGGCTCCAGTCGTCATAGCTAGTACATTTTCCTTACTTGATGCTTCCGTACTAGCTTTGATAGATCTAAGATCCACACATTCTTAGATATGCACTACACAAACTAGAGATAGCGGACTGGAACTAAAACCTATAGATGTAGACATTCAAGTGAGCAACTAGATAGGTCAGAGTGTGACAGTGAACACTGTGTATAGATACTGTCATATAATAATTCAAAGTCAGATCTTCTCGACAGACTTGATAAAGCTACCCTTTGATGAGTTTGATATTATATTAGGTATGGACTGGCTATTAGAGCATAGGGCAGTTATTGACTATAAGAAGAAGAGGTTGAGTCTTTAGACCCCAGATGGGCATGAGGTGACTGTTGTGGGTAATAGAAACTCCCTGCATAATGTGATTTGAGCCATGATAGCTAAGAGACTCATTCGGAAGGGGTATATAGCTTTTATAGCCTCAGTGACAGAAACTAGTGTTTAGAACCCAAGTTTAGATCAAATACATGTAGTGTCTAATTTTCTCGATGTATTTCCAGATGATTTACCAAGATTGCCACCACATCGGGAGTTAGACTTTGAGATTGAGACTTACCCGAGTGTGAACCCAGTCTCAATTACTCCTTATAGGATGGCCCTAGTAAAATTAAAAGAACAAAAGTATAGTTGCAAGAGTTATTGGATAAAGGCTTCATCAGGCCTAGTGTGTCTCCTTAGGGAGCTCTAGTATTGTTTATGAAGAAGAAGGATGGATCACTTAAGTTATGCATCAATTATAGGCAATTGAATAGGGTGATAGTTAAGAACAAGTATCCATTGCCTAGGATCGATAATCTCTTTGATCAGTTATGGGGTGCCAGTGTCTTCTATAAGATAGACTTGAGATCGGGGTACCATTTGTTATGGATTAAGGAGAGTGATATCCCTAAAACTGCATTTAGAACCAGATACGAGCATTATGAGTTCTTAGTGATGCCATTTGGGCTCACTAATGCCCTTGCATCATTCATGGACTTAATGAATAGAGTTTTCAAGCTGTACTTGGATCAGTTTGTCGTTGTGTTCATCGATGACATATTAATGTATTTTAGAACCCGGGAGGAACATGAATAACACCTCCAGATTGTATTGTAAACATTGAGAGAGAGGCAATTGTATGCTAAGTTGAGCAAGTGTGAGTTCTAGTTAGAAGAAGTGGCATTCTTGGGTCACATTACCTCAGCTGCAGGTATCAAGGTGGACCCGAGTAAGGTGATAGCAATGTTGGAGTGGAATCTTCTTAGGAATGTGACTAAGATCCAAAGCTTTCTAGGATTGGCAAGTTACTACCGAAAATTTGTAAAAAGGTTTTCGACGATTGCTGCTCCATTGATAAGGTTGATAAAAAAAGATGTGAAGTTTGAGTGGGATGACAAATGTCAAGCCAATTTTGATAGGTTGAAGTGGATGTTGATAGAAGCTCTTATCCTGAATTAACTAGAATAGGGTAATGAGTTTGTGATCTATAGTGACCTATCCCACAACGGACTTAGTTGTGTGTTGATGTAGGAAGGAAAGGTGATTGCTTATGCTTCCCGACAATCGAAGCCACATGAAAGGAATTACCCGATCCATAATTTGGAACTTGCTGCAATTGTCTTTGCATTAAAGGTATGGAGACACTACTTGTATAGAGAGAGATGCTACATCTACACGGATAAAAAGAGCTTAAAGTATTTGCCTACCTAGAAGGAGTTAAATTTAAGACAACAATGATGGATGGAGTTGATCAAGGATTATGACTGCTTGATCGACTATCATCCAAGTAAGGCGAAAGTAGTGGCAGATGCCTTGAGTAGAAAGATGATAGCTACGCTAAGAGTAATGCATGCTAGAGTGGAGTATACTCTAAAAGGTGCAATATTAGCTGAGTTGCAAGTTAAGGCATATTTTAGACAGCAAGTGAAAGAGGCTTAGATGAAAGACCCTCACTTAGCATAGATCGTGGATAAAGTCAAAGAGGCAAAGGCTATAAGCTTCAAGTTGAGTGAAGATAGAAGCCTATATTATCGGAATAGGTTATGTGCGCTTGGTATCGATGAGTTGAGATTGCAAATTTTGAGAGAAGCTCATGAGGCTTTATACTCCATGCACCTAGGAAGCACAAAGATATACCTTAGGTTGAAGCCTCATTATTGGTGGCCAGGGATAAAACATGAGGTAACTGAGTACGTGGCTCGTTGTTTGCATGTCAGTAGGTAATATTAGAACACCGAGTTCCTTTTGGATTGCTACACCCGATTGCAATTCCAAAATGGAAATGGGAGAAGATCACTATGGACTTTGTAACACTTGACAGTCAAAGTCTTATGAATAGTACCGGGCGGGCCCGAGTGATGTTCCCCATGGTGCGGGTCATCATTTTGAGTCTGATGATTGGCATATTAGTCATAAAAATTTGATGAGCTTAAAATTGGGAAAATGAATAAACTAAAAATTTGAGCAAAACCAATAATTCATTTTAGGGTAAAGAACTACTGTTTATGGAGATAAAATGAGGTCGGGCCAGGACAACCTTGGGATATACTGGATGGTCTCGAAAATATCATACCCGGAACCTTAAAAATTCCACTAAGTATGATGAAAGAGGAATTAGAATTTTCTGAGGTCAACAAATATTTTTTCTGAATATTTTAATCTAGCTGTGAATAGTGCTAAAAAGTCAATGGTTGACTTTTGGCCTAAAATTTTATATGGACCTTACTCCCATTAATTGAGGAATTTTAAAACTAAAATGGGAATTTTTGGAGACCTATAGAATATTTTATGAATTTTTGTAGTGAAAAATGACATAAAATCCACAAAATTGGTTTAATGGCCATTTGGCCCAATCCAACCAAACCAACCCATCATACTTAAGCAACCTCACATGTGCACATGTCTCCCATATGACTAAATCAACTTCAACCTCCCTAAAAGCCCTAAACTGATGACATATATGGAGTTTTCTCTATGAAATTCATCTTTTATTTCTACTATTTTCCACTAAAATTCAATAAAAACACCTAAAATTAAAGCCTCCATCATTCTTAGATACTAATTCTTCCATTAATTTGAAGGAAGGAGCTCAAAATGATAACTTTTTACACTTGGGTGAATAGTGCCCAAATTAGGTAAGTGACCTTAAATCTCATTTTTTATTTTTGGTATAGGTATTTTAGGGGATTCTAAGAATTCCTATGCTTTTAGAATTTCAGTGGGAGCTATGTTTGATTTTTGAGAAATTTTCTAAGCTAGAATTATTTATGTTTAGGGTTTGAGAAAGAAGGAGAGAGAAACCCACAAACTCAAGCTCAAAGTGGTGGAGGAAGGGGTGTACATACACCCTAGGTATGTGGAATAACTCCATTATACTATGTCATGGTTGTATGTATACATTTATGCATGTTACCTTGTATGAAAATGGGACATTTTAGGGGTGTGCATGTTAGTTTGGTGAAATTGCATTATAGGCATGTAATTGGCATGAAAATAATGAGATTTGTTAATTAAAATGGAATGAAATAAATGTGTAGGTGTATGCCCTAGTGTTGGCCGAATGGTGTGTGTGAATGTGTGTGTTGTGCATGTTTATGTGAATGACACATTGGATGTGAAATCGAGATGTACATAAGGTGTAGAAAACCTAGAGAAAATGACCTAAAAATGGTACGTAATGTGACCTAGAAATGTCCCCTAAGTGAGTATGAAAATGTGCTTAAAAACATAGTAAATTGGAATACTTTATAACCTAGAAATTATGTAAGAAAAAAGATGTAAAGAAACATTGGAGTTGGGATCGGAGTGGTGCAAATAATGAAAGGCATAAAGTAAGCAAGTGGCCAAATGAATAGTGTTAGTTGCAGAAACTGACTAAATGAACAATGAATTTTAAGATGATGGCAAAATCATAATTGTTTGTGTGAATTAGGTCAAAAAGGGTAACTTAAGGATAAAATGATAATAAATATTGTCAAAAATAGTTCATGGCCCATCAATTAGACACCCACTAAATAGGTTGACTGGTTAACTAGGGGATAGAGCAACTGCTAGGTAGTCGGTCACCCTAGGGCCCATTGCCCTATGTTGGTTGTGTTAGGTGCAACCATCAAGATAGTATGATGTACTCTGTATAGTGATTGATGTATTTATGGATATTGGGAGTGGTCTATGGATAGGTCCCTGCTATCCACAACTATGTTGTTGTTGCTATGATTCACAGATATTGGGAGTGGTCTATGGACAGGTCCCTGCTATCTATTAGTTCGATATTGGGAGTGGTCCATGGACGGGTCCCTACTATTCGGCGACATAGGTGCAGCTACCTAGGCCCTAAAAGTGGGCCACTACATAGGACATATCCCGCTGTCCAATATTTTAAAGTGTAGTCTATCATAGGCCTGTAAAAGGATAATAGGAGTTATAAGAATGGATAAATGAATGAGTAAGCTAACTTAAATGCATAAATGGACATAGGGTTTTAGGATGACTTACTGTATGCAGAACATAACCTATTACATGTTTCATGATGTGACATAATATAATTGTTTTATTCCACAATTGAGTATTATACTTAACGTGTCAATGTTTCGATGCATAGGCTATAGATAGCGTGCAGAGCAACTTCAAACACCACCACTTATGTAACTGCTAGAAGTCCTTGGCATTTTGTTTTCCTTTTGAGTTATGTATATATAGAAATGCACTCATGTATGTAGATAGAGTGGGTATCATGGGATATATACAAATGAAAATGACAAACTGAATATATGCATGGCTATATATCTAAATGAATAGATGTTTCTGCATTTGTGTGATTTGATGGGTCTATAACCCTGTGGCTTATGAATTAAATGTTATGTTATGTTGTTAGCTATTTTTTGGAGGACCAGAGGGTCTAGAGGAGGAATAAGGATGGATGTTGAATTAGAAGTGTGTTTCTTTGCAAGTTAATTAAGGGTGGTTGTTAGGGCAGCCGTTATGCTACCCGATTTTCTACAATGTCTAGTAGTGCCTAATATGAGTTTTAACGGACTATGATAGGCAGTAATTAATAAATGGTCAAATTGGAATAAAGGAATTATTTGATCAAACTTAATCAAATGTAGGTAAAAGTTAAATGAAAGGCTCTTAGAGAAATCTAAGGATGGGTAACCTCAACGGGAAGTAGCACACCTTGCCTGTTTCAGGTAGAAATAGGTAGGGGGTGTTACATTTAGTGATATCAAAGCAGGTTTAGGCATTCCTAGGCATCTGATACATGAGTGCATGAGTCTAAGGTGTTAGTTGGAGTCTAGCTACACTGTTTGATGCTGATGTTTATCTTTTTATAGTTAAATTGTGATGAGTGAAAGAACAACACTAGATAGAAGAGAGGAGGTGGCTAGTTATGCACCTACCACTATTCATAGACCAGAAGGGAGTGCAGCCACCCTTGACTCGAGTGACACAGCATAAAGATAGCCGCTACCTCAGCCGCAGCTGCAGCTTGTAACTGGGGCATAAGTGTCCCTTGAGTTCTTATAGCAGATAGTGAACCTACTAAGATAGACTGCAGCACCAACTTTAGCACCAGCTCCCATATAGGTGGTAGTTACACCTCTACCAACCCCTTCAGGCCCATAAAATTCATATCTAGAGAGAATTAGGAAATTAGGGGTAGTGGACTTTCTAGGAGCACAAGAGGATGATGAAACCAAGGTAGAGTATTGGCTGGAGAGAATAACAAGGATCTTAGAGGAATTAAAGTGCCCGAAGACTAAGTACATAAGGTGTGCCACAACACTACTACAAGAAGAGGTGTACCCCTAGTGGGACAGATTGAAGAGGGGAAAGGCAACTGGTGAACTAACTTAGGGATTCTTCTAGATAGAATTCAAGAAAAGATATATCCCAGACTCTTACATCGATAAGAAAAGATAGGAGTTCTTTGACTTAAAACACGGTAGGAGGTGGATATCAGAATACGAGAAGGACTTTGACTGCCTGAGTTGATATGCAGCTGAGTTCTTCCCAACTGATGAGGAAAAGAGTAAGAGGTTCGAGAAGGGCCTCAATGTATAGATTCAAATATAGATATTTACCTCCGAGATTAAGGATTTTTCTAAGTTGGTAGTGTCAGCCTACAACATGGAAGAGATTGTCCAGGAGAGGCGAGAGTTATTTCAGAGAAAGAGGCCTTTCATAGTAGGTCAGACGAGCTCAGCTCCAAGCGAGAGCAAGAGACTGAGAGATGGTCAGTAGGGCTAGCCATCTTTGAAGCTATAGGGCCCACAGTCACAGAGGCAAGGCCAGTCATAGAGGACCGGTTAGGGGTACTCTTCTAGATCTCGATCGCCTTATTCACAGTAGGCATCTAGTGCCCTTGTATCTATAGCTAGGAGTTCAACCCCAGTGTGTGAGAATTGTCAGAGGAATCATTAGGGTCAGTGTTAGTGGAGAAGAGGAGTATGTTTCATTTATGAGGCATGTGAGCACTAGTAGAGGGAGTGTCCCTAGAGACCTACAGAGGTAGTACAGACATAGTCTTCAGTGGTAGCCATAGCTGGCAGACCTATAAAGCCACCTAGATAGAAGTAGGCTACCACCATTCAGAGGAGTAGACTAGAGACCAGAGCTTTAGCACGATAGTATGCTATCCATGCTCAGAATGAGGCAGAGGCTCTTAATGTCTTAGCTAGTACTTTCCCTCTCTTTGATGTCTCAATACTAGATTTGATAGATCTAGGATCCACACATTCTTACATATGCACTACACAAGCTAGGGATAAAGACTTGGAACCAAAACATATTGACTTAGATTTACAAGTGAGCAACCCAATCAGTTAGAGTGTGATAGTGAACATAGTATATAGACACTGTCCTCTAATGATTCAGGGTTAGACTTTTTCAACTGACCTGATTGAGTTACCCTTCCATGAGTTTAATGTGATATTAGGTATGGATTAGCTATCAGAGCATAAGGCCGTGATAGATTGTGAAAAGAAAAGGTTGAGTTTTCGAAGCCTAGATGGTAGAAAGGTGATGGTTATGGGTAATAAAGATTCCCTGCATAATATAATCTTAGCCATGATAGCTAGGAGACTTATCTGAAAGGGATGTGAGACTTTTCTAGCTACAATGGTAGATATTACTGCCAAAACTCCTAGCTTGGATCAGATACCGATTGTATCTGAGTTTTTTTTATGTGTTTCCTGATAAACTACCAAGATTGCCCCCACTTCAAGAGTTGGAGTTCGAGATTGAGATGTATCTGGGTGTGAACCCTATCTCAATCACTCCTTATAGGATGGCACCAGTAGAGTTAAGGAAGTTGAAGGCTTAGTTGCAAGATTTGTTAGATAAGGGCTTCATTAGACTTAGTGTGTCTCTGTGGGGAGCCCCCGTGCTATTTGTGAAGAAGAAGGATGGATCCCTTAGATTATGCATTAATTATAGGCAATTGAACTGAGTGACAGTCAAGAATAAGTATCTATTGCCTAAGATCAACGACCTCTTTGATCAACTGAGAGGTACCAGTGTCTTTTCTAAGATTGACTTGAGATCGGGATACCAACAACTATGGATTAAAGAGAGTGACATCCCGAAGACTGCATTCAGAACTAGATACGAGCATTATGAGTTCCTAGTGATGCCATTTGGGTTCATTAATACCCCTACAGCATTAATGGATCTGATGAACAAGGTGTTCAAGCCATACCTGGATCAATTTGTAGTTGTGTTTATTGATGACATACTGGTGTATTTGAGAACTCGAGAAAAACATGAACAACACCTTTAGATTGTGCTATAGACGCTGCGAGAGAAGTTGTTGTATGCTAAGTTGAGCAAGTGTGAGTTTTGGTTGGAAGAAGTAGCATTCTTAAGTCACATTGCCTCAACTGAGGGTATCAAGGTAGACCGGAGTAAGGTCAAGGTAGTATTAGAATGGAATCCTCATAGGAATGTGATAGAAATTTAAAGTTTCTTAGGATTGGCAGGGTATTATCGAAGTTTTTTGAAGGGATTTTCAACTATTACTACTCCATTGACACAATTAATCAGAAAAGATGTAAAGTTTGAGTGGGATGACAAGTGTTAAGCCAGTTTTGCCAAGTTGAAGAAGATGCTGATAAAAGCTCCTATCCTGACACAACTAGAATAGGGAGAGGAGTTTTGTGATTTATAGTGAATCATCACACAACATACTTGGGTATGTGTTGATGCAAGAAGGAAAGGTGATTGCTTACGCTTCTCGGTAATTGAAGCCATATGAAAGGAACTACCTGACACATGATTTAGAATTGGCAGCCATAGTCTTTACACCGAAGGTGTGGAGACATTACCTGTACGGAGAGCGATGCCATATTTATACCGATCACAAGAGTTTAAAGTACTTGCCTACATAAAATGAGTTGAATTTGAGGTTATGAAGGTGGATGTAGTTGATCAAGGATTATGACTACTTGATCAACTATCATCCAGGCAAGATAAACATAGTTAAAGATATGCTAAGTCAAAAGATGATAGCTGCACTGAGATCAATGCATGCTAGAGTGGGGTACACACCAGAAGGTGCAGTGTTGGCTGAGTTATAAGTCAAGGTGGACTTTAGACAGTTAGTGAAGGAAGCCCAGATAAGAAATGCTCACTTGGTACAAAGGGTGGATAAAGTCAAAGAGAGGAAGGCTGTAGGATTTGAATTGGCAGAGGATGGAAGCCTATACTATCAGAATAAGTTATGTGTGCAGAATATTGATGAGTTGAGATTACAGATCTTAAGAGAAGCTAATGAGGTTCCATATTTGATGCACCAGGAAGCACAAAGATGTATTTTGGGTTAAAGCCTCATTACTAGTGGCCTAGGATGAAACGTGAGGTAGTGGAGTACATAGCATGATGTCTAATGTGTCAATAGGTGAAAGCAGAGCACCAGGTTCCTTCTGGATTGCTACACTTGATTATAATTCTAGAATGGAAAAAAAAGAAGATCGTCATGGATTTTGTTCTAGGGTTGCTAATGATGAGGACCTGATATGATGCCATATGGGTAATCATGGATAGATTGACAAAGACAATTCACTTCATACCTGTGAGGATAGATTATTCATTGGAGAAACTGGCCAAGTTATACATTAATGAGATTACGAGATTACATGGAGTGCTGGCAACAATTATATCAGATCGGGACCCAAGATTTACATCAAGGTTTTGGAAGAAGTTATAGGAATCCTCAGTTACTTGACTGACTTATAGTACCGCATTTCATCGTCAGACAGACAGTTAATATGAGAGAGTGATATAAGTGCTAGAGGACATGTTGAGAAGTTATGCCATCGAGTTCAAAGGCAATTGGGATTAGTATCTAGCATTGGTAAAATTTGTATACAACAACAACTATCAGGCTAGTTTGGGCATGGCACCATATGAAGCATTATATGGTCACCGATGTAGGACTCTACTCTGTTAGAACGAAGTGGGAGAGAGTAGGATTATAGGATTAGACTTAGTTCGGGATGTAGAGGAAAAGGTTAAGGTGATCAGAGAATGATTGAAAGTGGCCTTAGATAGACATAAATTGTATGCTGACTTGAAAATAAGGGACATTGAGTACGAGGTTAGCGACCGAGTATTCCTAAAGGTATCACCACAGAAGAAGATACTACGGTTTGGCAAGAAGGGTAAGCTTAGTCCTAGATTCGTCGGGCCTTGAGATTGCAAAAAGAGTGGGCCTATTAGCTTATAGACTTGCCTTGCCACCTAAGTTACTACAAATGAATGATGTCTTGCATGTATCTATGTTGAGACTAAACAGATCAGACCCAACACATGTAATAGCTGCTGAGGAGATACAAGTGCACGCAGATTTGACATATAAGGACGAATCGGTGCAAATTTTAACTAAAGAAGTGAAACAATTGAGGAATAAGAACATTCCATTAGTAAAGGTGCTTTGGAGACACCACAATTTGATAGAAGCAACTTGGGAGAGTGAGGAGCATATGCGAAGGTAGTATCCTCACCTCTTTGTTTCAGGTAATTTCGATGATGAAATTTCTTAAGAGGGGAAGAATTGTAATGCCTGATAGTCAAAGTCTTATGAATAGTATCGGGTGGGCCCGAGTGATGTTCCCCATGGTGCGAGTCATTATTTTGAGTTTGATGACTAGCATATTGGCCATAAAACTTTGATGGGTCTGAAAATAGGAAAAACAAATGAACTAAAAATTTTAGCAGAACCAATAATTCATTTTAGGGTAAGAACTACTATTTACAAAGATAAAATGATGTTAGGCCGAGACAACCCCGGGATGTGTTCAGATGGTCTCAAAAATATCATATGATTAACCTAAAAAATTCCACTGAGTATGATGGAGGAGGAATTAGAATTTTTTAAGATCAATAGATATTTTTTTGAATATTTTATTGTGGCCGTGAATAGTGCTAAAAAGTTAGTGGTTGACTTTTGACCTAAAATTTTATATAGACCTTAGTCCATTAGTCAAGGAATTTAAAAACTAAAATGGGAATTTTTGGAGACCTATAAAATATTTTATGAATTTTTGTAGTGAAAAATTATATAAAATGCAAAAAATTGGTTTACTGGCCATTTGGCCCAATCCAACCAAACCAACCCATCATACTTAAGCAGCCTCACATGTGCACTTATCTCCCACATGACTAAATCATTTTCAACCTCCCTAAAAGCCCTAAGTTGACGCCATATATGGAGTTTTCTCCATGAAATTCATCTTTTATCTCTCCTATTTTCCACCAAAATTCAAGGAAACACCTAAAATTAAAAGCCTCTATCATCCTTAGACACTAAATTGCCCCATTAATCTGAAGGAAGGAGCTCAAATTAAGAAGTTTTTACACTTGGGTGAATAGTGCCCAAATTAAGTAAATGACCCTAAATCTCTTTTTTTTGTACAGGTAGTTTAAGGGATTCTAAGAATCCCTATGTTTTTAAAATTTCATTTGGAGCTATGGTTGATTTTTGAGAAATTTTCTAAGCTAGAATTATTTATGTTTAGGGTTTGATAAAGGAGGAGAGAGAAACCTATAAAACTCAAGCTCAAAGTGGTAGAGAAAGAGGTGTACATACACCTTAGGTATTGTGGAATAACTCTATTATACTATGTCATACTTGTATATGTACATTTATGCATGTTACCTTGTATGGAAATGGGACATTTTGGGGGTGTGCATGTTAGTTTGGTGAAATTGCATTATAGGCATGTAATTGGCATGAAAATAATGAGATTTGTTAATTAAAATGGAATGAAATAAATATGTTAGTGTATGCCCTAGTGTTGGCCGAATGGTGTGTGTGAATATGTGTGTTGTGCATGTTTATGTGAATGACACATTGGATATGAAATTAAGATGTACATAAGGTGTAGAAAACCTAGAGAAAATGACTTAAAAATGGTACGTAATGTGACCTAGAAATGTCCCCTACGTGAGTATGAAAATGTGCTTCAAAACTTAGTAAATTGGAATACTTTATAACCTAGAAATTATGTAAGAAAAAGGATATAAAGAAACATTAGAATTGGGATTGGAATTGTGTAAATAATGAAAGACAGAAAGTAAGAAAATGGCCAAATTAATAGTGTCAGTTGCTAAAATTGACCAAATGAATAGTGAATTTTGCGACGATGGCAAAATCATAATTATTTGTGTGAATTAGGTCAAAAAGGGTAACTTAAGGATAAAATGATAAAAAATATTGTCTAAAATAGTTCATGGCCCATCAGTTAGGCACCCACTAGATGGGTTGACCGGTCAATTAGGGGATAGAGCAGTTGCTAGGTAGTCGGTCCTCCTAGGGTCCACTACCTTATGTTGGTTGTGGCAGGTGCAGTCGCCAAGATAGTATGATGTACTCTATACAATTATTCATGTATTTATGGATATTGGCAGTGGTCTATGGATGGGTCCCTGCAATCCACATTTACATTGTTGTTGCTATGATTTGTAGATATTAGGAGTGGTCTATGGACAGGTCCTTACTATTTGCTAATCCGATATTGGGAGTGGCCCACAGACAAGTCCCTACTATCGGGTGAGGTAGGTGTAACTACCTAAGCCCTAAAAATGGGCCACTACATAGGACGCATCTCGTTATCCAGTGTTTTAAAGTGTAGTCTCTCTATAGGCCCGTAAAAGGAGAATAGGAGCTATGAGAATGGATAAATGAATGAGTAATCACATAAGTAAGCTGATTTGAATGTGTAAATGGACTTAAGGTTTTAGGCA
>CANXYI010180988.1:0-19392 GCA_948208565.1 Hura crepitans
AAAGGATCGAAATTCTAAGAAAACATCACTGGAAGAAGACATATTACGCAACAACAATGAATTTATCCAACAATCCTTCACAAATGAACATTCAAAGAATGTATGAGCAATTATCTCAACATCAGAACCACAAATAGCAAAGGAAGGCTTCACATTAACTTTACTAAAGATAAGATTACTTTTGATAGGTAAAGACCCAACCAAAACACGCCACAACAAATTACAAACCTTAGCCGATACTACCAATTTCCAAACTTTGAGCCATTTGAAAGAGAAGGTACAAATAGTAAGAAGATTTAATTGTGAAATCTGCCACCTGTATGCATTTTTAACAGTGTAACCCCCTTTAGAATCCCAACGCTAACCCCACTTATCACTTCGAATATCCAACTTAAGGGGATTTTGTAAATTAGTTCACAATCTCTTGAATTAAATAATTTAAAACTCAATTGAAAATTCCAGCTTCCACTATCTCTACAAACAACATCACCAACAATAGAAATTGAATAATTAGTAGGTTTGATAGATGATATAAAAGGATTATACTTATATGGTAACCAAGGAGATTCTCGTATAGAAGGAGACCCTCCATTACCCATAATCTATTTACAACCTTCACAAATAATACCCTATGCTGCCATAATACTTCTCCACACAAAAACTCGGGTCATTCCCCATTATAGCTTCAAAGAAAGAGCTATTAGAAAATATTTGGCTTTTAGAACTCTAGAAACTAACAAATCAGGCTTCAGTAAGCAATTTCCATCCTTGCTTACCTAAAAGGGCTAGTTTGAACTCATGAAGCTTCCTAAAACCTAAACCCAGATACTTTAGGATTACAAAGTTGATTCCAACTAAGCCAATTAATCCCATGTTGACCATTCTGCTTCAATCCCTACTAGAAAGAATTCATCATAGTTTAAATTTCCTTTCAAAGATCAAGAGGCACTAAATACAGACCATGTCTCACACTTATTAGCCAAAATTGCAATTATATTTATTAGTTTGATTCTAATATCCTTAAGCATCTTAATCACTAGTTTATATCTAGCACTCATGACCCAATTATTGAAACTCTTCATCATATTATTGTCAATTATCTAACTTTTACTGTGACATGAAAAATATGTCCCACACCACTATATTGGATCATATCTTAAGATTCTATCATTTACATTGATATCTATTTCTTCAATTACTTTCAAGTTGTCTAAAAATTCTTCATAGAATGTGCTCCAAGCACATATCTAAAAATTCTTCTTCATCTAAAATTCTTCTTCATCTATTCTCCCTTCTATGTTTTCCCCCAATTAAAGTATATATGCCTAGCACAAAATCTATGTTTAGCTTTGGGTAATTACTTTTCGACTGCATTAATTAAGCCTTAAATTGAAAAAAACAACTATCAATATGCAACATTAATTAAGCCCTAAACATATCAATGAAACTCAAAACATTACTAGATTGAAAAAAGAAAAAGAAAATAAACCTAACCTTTTGCATGCTAGACATCATAATGTAGTTTTCACCATCTTATGTCCCAAATCATTCTTCAATATCAACATATAACCAATTCTAATTCCTTGTATTTTCTTTTGCAACAAAAACCCAAGCTAGTGGAAACATTTTATTCTCACCATATTGACCCACAACCACTAATAGTTGACCCTTGGTAAGAACCTTTAGAAAACAACCATCAATATGCAGTATTGGTTTACACCCTTGTTTCTAACTAGTCTTGCATGCATTAAACATAATGAATAACCTCTTGAAAATCCTTTTGCCTTGATTCAACTATTCATTTTCAAAGTCAAGGTAAATATTAGAATCTAGATTGTTGGACTTCAACTCTGCAATGTATGACTCAATTATTTTGAACTCCTCCACATAACTCCTTTTCATGCTCTGCAAAATTATCCTTTTTGCTTTTTTACACTTCGACTCATTTACATCTATCTTTAAATCCTCACTCAATTATTTTTTTCGTATCTTTTGCTTTCATTATTGGATTCTCTTGCACTTTTCACTTGAAATAATTTGCAATAAAATGCTTTGTGGCTTTAGGATTATATGTTGTCAAACATTCATGAACATCATTTATTTTTTTCAACCTAAATCCAAGTTCAATATTATCCTCTCTAATCAACAAAAAGAAAGGGCAACTAGCTTAACATATATATCTTACCCTTGACTTATCACTTTTGTGAACCTTTGAACCCAACCCATTGCTAATTGTATACATACTTACTGTGTCCTTGGCCTCTTGTAAGTCTTTAAAACTCATCCCAACTTGTAAATGTCTCACCAAGTCATTATTAGCCTACTTATCTCTATTCCTAGATTGCCTCACCCCCTCCAAATCATCATTGTTAAGAAATAAGAAATCAACTATATCATATTCAGAATCATCAAAATCTGTTGATTCACCCTCATTCATTGAACTATTATCACTGCTTGAACTCTTTTCCTTACTATGTAAAGCTATATTTTGTTCATTTCCTAGCCTAATTTCACCCTCATTTACACCTATATTTGCATTTGTCTCAACACTATTTGTCTCAACACTCATATCAACATTATTTTCCATAGCCTCACCTTTATTTACACTAAAACTAGCATTAGTCTCCATAGCCTCACTCTCATTTACACCTAAACTAGAATTATTCTCTATAGCCTTATTTTCATTTTACACCCTTAACACCCTCACATTGAACTTGCATATTAATGTCTACTCCATCTTAAAAGCATGGCAGCATAAGAATCACCCCAGGTATATTCATAATTTCATCGAGTCTAATATCATCACTATCTAACCCTTTAGTATTTCCACAAATATCATCATCATCTATTATGTTTATATCCCTATCAACTGGTTTAAGCATTGCATGAACACTATGGTTATACATTTGTGGCAACTCATCCTCACAAATAGCACACAGGTTAATCACTCTGTACTCCTTATAAGTTTGAACAAAACTTTGCAACTTCATTATACCTATGTCATTTTCAATTGTACCAAACTTATGTGACCTATAACCTTTAGGAACTTTTACAACCAAGTATTTAAAGTTATTCATACCATAATTTTCCATAAACGTCTCTAATACAAAATAAGATAAGAAGTTAGGATTGAATCCGCTAATTATTCTTACATCCCCATCAATATATTCTGTATCTAGAAAAACTTGCCAAAATCCACCATGGTGAAATCGCAACTTAATCTTGCCAGACATGATAACTTCAATCCCAAAAAAAATAATTAACTCTTTTCACTCTTTATATAAAGAAAGTTAAAAACATGGACCACACTTCATTATACCTATTACTTTCATACAGATTTCTTAATCAATTAAACAAACCCTAAATCTATAGAATAATAGAAATATTCAAATGGACCTCAATAAATCAACAGGTTTAAATATGCTTTCCAAAAAGGGGAAATTTTTTTTCATAAAAAATAAAGACTACACACAAAAGACAACAAAGAATGGACCACATGTATGCAACTTTTTCACATAAAATAGGGTAATATAAAATTCTCACCTTTTCCTAGCCTTTACAACTTTTTGATTGGTAGGCTAATGATTCAAAACACAATAGTTTTGATGGAGAGAAAAAAGAAGAATAAATTTATAGATAAAAGGGCAAAGAAAAATCAGTTTACAAAGAAAAAGGCAAAGAAGAATTGATTTACAGAGAAAGAAAAAAATGGAAAAATCCGACTCTTCTGTTACATGGATTATGTCATCACTGTTAATGCTCGTTTTAACGTCGTTCCATCATATGGGTATATTAGCTGCAATTTTTCAAACATTTTAGGAAAATAAGCATCTTTCAAAACTATTAAGGCAAATTAAGTCTAATGAATAAACTAGTAAGGAAAATCAGTACCTTTGCCCTTTGTTATATTTTCTTTTGCAAAATGTATTTTTAAGTGCTTGAATTTTAGTTTTTTCTTTTTTCTCTTTAATCTATTAACTTTTACTATATAGTATTTTGAAATCTATTGATTTATTTTTCTACTAATTTAATAAAATTATATTATTATTTTATATACCCTATGTATGTGAATCATAATTTTTTTCCTCTATTAAGCCTCTTTTGCACTTAATATATTCCATATTAATATTTAAAATTTTATTAGAATAGAATAAAAATTATTAGTTTGTTGTAAATACATAAAACAAGACAAGAAAATATATAGTAAAGTGAAAAATATATATTTTCTTATTATTATTGTATCTTATGAACCACCTATAATAAGTATATATATATATAAGGGTACAAGTACTTCATGAACAAGTAAAATTAAATAGAATAATTATTATAAAAGAAGAAATTAATATATGAAATGCTTTGTAGTTATGCGCAATAGAAATATTCCACAACACTTCCTTTTCAATGGCTATACACTATGAATATGCCTCATTAAAGTCTTGTTAAGAAAATTCAATGTGATAAAAACTAACAAAGAAAAAAGAGTATAATATTCATAGTCAAATTGCTTCCCTTAAAAAATGCAATCGATCACAATAAGTTTTTCGACTGATGCATTTTAATGCTATCTTTATGCCTTTTAAAAATTAAACTTGACATTGCATTTGTGAATAAATTTACTTGGTTGTCATTTGAATGAATTTTACAAATAACGGTTTATTCTTCTTTCATGATTCCATGGCTGATAAAGAACTTTAGTGGTATATGTTTGACTCTGTCATTTTTTATGTAGCCACCTTTAACATGTGCAATGCATGCGTTTTCATTATCTTCATGTAATAATTTTGCCTTGCTTTTCATTGCTAATTCACATACTTGTTTAATGTGTTGAATCATAGTTCTCAACCACATATATTCATATATTGCTTCATCAATAGTTGGATATGGTTATAGTAATATTACTAACCTTACATTTAATAGATTTGGCAACTTCTGATGCTCGTGTTACTAGCTCATAAATATTATATTTATCTAATGAATCTAATATAACTTTAATTGTTTCTTTCCTTTCTAGTCAATTACTCCATAACTAACATTTTTCTAAAACTTGAGACTTGAACTCGTTATAATTGATTATTTTATAACCAACTATATACAAAAAATATTTTATCAACAATATTTCTATCTTTTTTTGTTATTTTTAGATTCAATAAGATATCGTAATTTGCTAATATCGAACCACTGTTAGGGTTGCTTATTTAAAAATATGAAAATATTGATATATGTTATTTTTTGCCTCTTCTAAAGTATTACTTCGAAGGTTTTTCTTTTTCTTATTTCAAAGAATAGTAAATTTTACACTAATAAATTTATTAGGCTTTATATTAATTAGCTACCAAACTTACAAGATGTCATTTAGGGACAATTAATAACATATGATTATGGTTATTTAACTTTTTCTTACAATAAATCATTCCATTAAATTTGCAGTTTATGTACATATCAACTCATAGAATTTATAATGTTTCTCTTACATGTTCATTATCAAATATGTGTCTCGTTAAAACCTTCTTAAGAAAAATCCTCTGGGATAAAAATCTAGTGAAGTAAAAAGAATATGCAGTATTAGATAATACACATAGTGAGTTGCCTTATTAAAAATCTTACCACGAAAACCTCATGAGTAAAAATTTGATTAAGGAAAAAAGAGTACAACATGTATTTTCTTGTTAATGATAACAACAATTTATATATTTCATATCGTATATGTATTATTAAACAAATCATAACTTTTAGATATGTAAATTATATATTTATGGATTTATAATTATATATCTTTTAGATATTGAAACACGTATCTTTTGGATATGTCAATCATATATTTTCAGAATATGTTATCCTAACAAACTTAATCATGCATTACAATGTATTAATGCATTAATTAAAGAACAAGCATCGAAAGCTTATTTTGTAAGGCTACATGATGTGATTGTACCTTCACATGCATGTACAATTTCATCTTCATATTTTTCAATTTCTTTAAATGGAGATTGCATAAAAATTTAACCAATATGGTAATGCGTACAACTAGTACTTAATCATATAATTTTTAAAAAGCTTCTATTTACGAATCTTGTCCTCTTTCACTTTTAGTTATGGGACTATTGTCATTTTCTACTTCTAACGGTAAGATTATTAAAACTACATTAATAATAATTAATAATTCTTAAAAAATATCATTTATAGTTATGTGTTACTATATTCGCTTTAAGGAATAAGCAAATTCAATAAAATAGATCTCATGGTATGTATGTAACATAATCATCAAATATTACAAGTAAATACATTAACTTATTTAACTATTTATAAAGTATTACTTAAAAGAAGTAGAGTTCAAACACAGAGAAGACAACTAATTAAAAGTTATCCACATAACATATAATTCTAATAACTTCATGATTACTTTATGTTCAAAAATATAAAATGCATTGATAGTAATTAATAATATAATGCTTCAGAACCAAGAAACTTTATAAAGTAAAATACTTTACAAATCACTTAGATACTTGGTAAATTGAGAAAATACGTATTCACTCCAATGTAAAAGAATTTAAATCCAAGATAAATTTTGATTTTCAAAATGCCATTTTTCAAAATGTTTTATTAAATAATAAATGACTTTTAACTCTTCAAGAGTTTTAATAATATTTAAATCATCAATAAATTATGATTTATATCATATAAACAACTTAGATCATATGAAATTTGTATTAAACATAGTTTTGAGAATATTTACATGCTTCAGGCATTGTAATTCCTTTAGGAATTTTCATATAAATTTCATTGTCCAGTGAGTCACATAAATAGGTTATAACATCAACATATACCTAGGATGTATTTCATCTTTTAGTATTTGGACTACCAGTCCAAAGTATTCATTTTATAAGATGAAATGCAATTCTATTTGAATCGCGTTTTTTCATTTTTGTCAATTTATATCTATATTTTTCTAAGGATTTAGTTTTAAAATCCTCAATTTGTTGAAAATATTAATATTGACATTATATGCAGATATATTGTCAAAAATTATATCTTTTTAGTAATATAACATATTGAGATCTTTTTGTTATTGTGAGGTACCCAAACCATTTTAGGGATTTTAAGATTTATTTAGTCTTGAGTTACTTCAAGGATATATGACTCCGTAATATGACTATCTTAACTTTTGCTTATTTTCTTTTCTAAAGATTTATTTTTTTAGAACTGATTAATTTTCATTGTATAACATATTGTCCTATTGAACATTTTTTTTGAATTAAAGCAATTTGTAGCTATTGCATGTGAGATTTAGTAAATATCTATAAATCAATAAATACATTTTGCATCAAAGTTAAATACCCTTTTGAACTTCCAATTCATATTATAAGGATCTATTGAACATCTATTCATGAAAATATATTTATTATTTTCATTTTTAGTTGATTATTTCTTCCCATTATGGTGGTAAAACATTCAATCAAAATTATAATTTCTAATCAAACATTAATTATAACGAGGGAGAATTTATTATCTTTAACGACATAATGCATGATGCCATGTGAAAATGGAATTTTGTTCTCATAAAAATTATTTAGCAATAATTGGATGTATTCAATAAATTTATTAATGTTTTGAGTATATACATGTATATAATATAAAATAATTATTTGAAACCTGCACCATAATACTATTAGCATTATAAAAAAAACTATATTAAACACATATAATCTAGAAATTATGTATTTAATTGAATAATCTCATAAACTACAGGCTGTGAGTTGATAACAAATGCACATGTGATCATTTTATAGATGTATCTATCAAATCATATAAAATTTAAATGATTCACATGATGGATAGTGGATCCATATTTATTAAGTCATGTATTTCATATTGAAGGGAATTCAATTATTTTTATTAGTTAATGATATTTTTATATTCAATATTTCTTAAATACAAATAGCACTATGAGAATTCATTAAATTAGAGAATCTTTTAAATTTTTTTATGTATGTGAATTCACAAGGATTAACGCGCTAAATTGATTTGAGAATGTCAAACTAGTTAATACCATATGATCAATTGTATTTCAATATGTATACTTTAGGTTTACGTACAAAATTATCATGAATAAGTAAATTTTAGATTTATTAATATGAACATTAATTAATAAATTTCGAATTTACTAATATTATTACCATTAAATAAACTTCAGATTTACTAATATTAGTACTAATTAAATATTGGGATTACTAAGAATAATTTAAATAATCTTCAAGATTATATTACTTATATAATGTAAATTGTTGTATAAAATATTTAATACATCTCAGAATAGTTTAAGAAATATTACCAATAATAATTTCACATAAATATATTAATTCCATAAATCTCAAAAATACATTAAATATATTGCACGTGGCAAGATAATACAAAAATATATATATTCAAAAGAGCGAGGACCAAAAGCACTATGTACCAAATTGAAAGAGACAAGTACTCACTTAGCCTAAAATATGGCAAACTCAGTAAGCATTAGCCCTGCATACAACTTCTTTTTAACATCTTACGAATAAAAGTTTTAGTCATATCAGTGAGTGATTTAATAGCGAAAAAACCAAATAGTCAAAGCACATTAGAATTTCATCCGTCTTTGATTTTTTTTAACTAATATTTTAGGTAAATAATTAAAAGAAAAATTATAATCACAAACCATAATCAACAAAGGGCAAAAAAAGAAAACCATAAAATCATAATCTCAGTAGAGTATCTAATGCGATCTATTTTATTTATTTATTTTAATTATTAATTTTTAGTCTTAAAAATCAATAAATTATCAAGCCTGATTATAGTAAATTACTAACTTTTTAATTGTTTTGTGAAGACTTGATCATATTAATAATGCTTTGTAAATAAATATAACGCAAGAAAATATATAAAATTGAGATATATGCATTCTTTTGTTACTATTGTAACTTATAAATCACTCATAATAAATATATATATATGAATAAAAATACTTAATGAATAAATAAAATGAAATAAGATAATTATTAAAAAAAGTTATTAACGTAAAAAAAATATTTTATAATAGTTCACAATAATAATATTTTATAATATAAATTAAATAGAAAAGTAGCATTAATAGTCAGAGGTCAGAAGATAGCTTTGACTTTGAAAAATATCTCCTACTCTCTTAATATTCAATTTTTTATTAAATTTTAAATTCTTTTACATTCATTTAAAATTTTAAATTATTATTTATATTTACATTGATATAAGAATGTTAAGTGTCATGTACCTTGGTTTAAATAGAGAAAAATTTAAGTAATTCTAATAAATTAAAAGTTGACAAAATTAAAAGATGCTTTTTCTATTTATTTATTTTTTTACATTAAAATCCTTAGTTTTATTTATTTTTTTATTATTGAGTCTTATATTTTTTATTTTATTTGTATTGCATCCTTACTTTTTTTCGTAAACTTTCAGTTTTATATTTTTTCCTAATTGAATATTTTCTTTTTTAAATTTATTTTGAACTCTTTATTTTATTTTCGAAAACTTATACCAAAATTCTAATATAATTCTATTTGAAGGTACTCTATCCTAGTTGATTCTTAGTGAAATTATAAAACTATTAAAAGATCTTGAAATTATTTTTTGAGAATGAGATTTAAAGTTTCTAATAAAGAGCCTTTAAACTTTATTATAACTTCATGGTATCACGAAAGGTACAAAAAAAGAAAAAATTGCCTTGTTACAAGTTTTTGGTATCATAATAAGTATAAAAATTGAAAAAAATAAGAAATTTTAGATTTCATTTACAAAAATAATTTTAATATTTTTAAAACTTAGGGAGTAAATTGGAACATAACTGTATTAGAGTTTTGATACAAATTTTTAAAAGAGAAATAAAAAATTTATTACCAGCTTTTGAAAAAAACAAAAGTTTTGAATAAGAAAATGATTAAATTGATTTGAGAACGTAAAATTGAAAATTTTTTTAAGAAAATAAAGATTAATACATATGAAAATTAAAATATAAAAATCTAATAGCAAAAAATAAATATAAATAAATAGTTCAGGACCTAATAAATAAAACTTTCTAACTTGTTAGTGACTTCTGACATTATACACCTTTAACAGTGCGTGTGCTTCACATGATGAATAATAGTTTAGGGATACAGGGACTCGATAACAAAAAGTAGGATAGTTCAGGGACTTAATGGTGTAACCTTGACTTTTCTCCATATGCATGAGCATAATGTCCTCCATCCACACATCTTCATCGCCATACACATCAACTTACTATCCCCATCATATGTTGGCGAGGGAAAGAGAGAGAGATGCTTATAGCCACAATGCCTACAGAGTAGCATAGTGAGAGAGAGAGAGAGAGAGCGCAGTGGCCACTGACAAGTGTTTTTTCATTTTCTTTTTAATTGTACAAGAAGAGAGAAACAGAAACATCTCTGCCATTGTCAGATTAAAGATATCACCTCCATCTGCCCTCTCTGCCTTTCATTTATTCTCTTTCTTTTCCCCAAATTTTCTTTCTTTTCTGTTATTTAGAGAGAAAATTAAGAAAAACCCAGAAAAGAAAAATAATTGTCCCATTTGGTTTTCATTTATCATTGGCCGTTGCGTTTGTTTCTGCTTGTTTTCTGTGGGTGGGCTGGTTTTGTCTTTGTTTGTTTCTTTTCTTTTCTTTCCTTTACTCTCTCTCTATCTTAATCTTAATTACCAGTAAGATCAAGAATCTCGAGATTGGTGCCTTGAGATAAAGACTACAGGATCTTCTACTTAACCTTCTTCCTAAACTTTGGTTTGTAAGACTACAGAGTGAAGAGAGTGATAGAGTGAGAAGAGAGAGAGAGATATATATACAGCTCTCTACATTCAAACTGATGAAGGAGAGACGAGGCTCTCTAGGAGGGGAGAGCCTGCCTGAAACCACCAACACCACTAACAGCAGCAGCCAAGAAGAAGATAATCAAGAACTGAAGCCAACACAATCTCTTTTGCAGGAAAACTGAAAAGCTTATTTCTAGCTGTCTCAAAACCCAAAACCGCCATCTGGGTTTTTGTAATCTAGGATTTTTTTTTTAGCTTTGATCAACAAAGCAGCTCAGAAAAGTATCTGGTGTGCCTTTTTTCTTTTGAAAGTTAGGATCTTTTTGAGTCTTCTGGTTTTGTGGGTGTCTACGTGTATGGCTCTTTCTCTGAATAACAAGGAGGCAATCAATAAGCAGATGGATACAAGCAAGTATGTGAGATACACACCAGAGCAAGTAGAGGCATTGGAGAGGGTTTACATGGAATGCCCAAAGCCTAGTTCTTTAAGAAGGCAGCAGATTATTAGAGAATGTCCTATTCTCTCCAACATTGAGCCCAAACAGATTAAAGTCTGGTTTCAAAACCGCCGGTAGGTTGAAATTTTTGTTTTTATTATTTTGCTTTAAATTGATATTTCAGTTTTGTATTCTTCTCATCAATGAAGTGAACGTTTTTTTTTTTTCGTATTTACCATAATTTTCCCTTTTAAGGGGCCTTTTTTAGTTTATATTTCAGGACAATGAGGATTGTCCAGATATATATGGTAGTTTCGTTTTATTGGTCAAATCGCGCTTTTTATTCAAAAAATTCGTTGTGGTCTAGTTTTGTGTTCTAGGAAATTGCAGCCTTGTTTTCTATGGATTTTTTCTCTCTCATGTCTATGTTTTATTTTTTCTTTAAGCCTATTAACAAAATGGCTTTTAATATATGGATATTCTGATGTATATTTGTTTTTTCTTTCTTTCCCCTTTTTTTTGGGTATGAGGTTTTTTTGGCTCTCTGGATATTTATCATTGTCTATGAATATAAATAATCTATATTTTTGAACTTTTTATTCATCTGACTATTCTTTTGATTTTATGTTTCCTAAAATTTTTGCTCCTAGACATAATGATAAGTTTCACCGTAACTGAATCACTAGTTATTACTCTTTCTTCATTGTGATTTTAAAATATGGTGGGTGATAATAGTAACTAACCAGCTTACTGCTTAAAATTATTAGTGTTCTTTTTTTTTTAATTTTTGGGAGGGCAAAGGATTTTCTATTTTTATTTTTTAAAAGATCCGAGTCTGGAGATTTCTTTTTCAATTCTGTTTGCGTGTTTAATCCAGGCTTCTTGCATCTTTCTGCAACTATGTAGCAAATAAGGGTTTGTTTTAGGCAAAGAACATGTGCCATTGGGCTGCTTTCTTTTCTCATCCTTTTTTTTTTGTCAAAAAGATGTTGCACTGACTTCTGAAACCAGTACTGCGGAAGCATTGCATTCAGCCATCAATATTCACTTTGATAAGCTAGTGTAATTAGCACAATTCCTCGTAATCTTTGCATTTGTTATTTTCTGGTCTTTTATTTCATGCGTGTTTCTTTTTGAGTTAGAAAGTTCCCAATCTTATTTATTCTTGACATTCCTTTATAACAGATGCCGTGAAAAGCAAAGGAAGGAAGCTTCCCGTCTCCAGACTGTGAATAGAAAGCTGACTGCCATGAACAAGCTGTTGATGGAAGAAAATGACCGGTTGCAGAAGCAGGTCTCTCATTTGGTTTATGAGAATGGTTACATGCGCCAACAACTGCAGACCGTAAGCTCATTCACCTATATCAACTCTGCGTTCTTTATGTTTTATGTAATGTTTGGTGAAGAATGTATCCGTCTCATGCATCTTATGTTCTTCTATCATTTTCTTCATTTTCTTTGGTCAGTTACCGAGATTCCAACTTTTGAATTACTTATTTTAACTTCACATGTGCTGTACAAACGTCCACATGGCTTTCCTTGAACATTGAGATTAATGTACTGATATGTGCTGCAAGAATTTTGTCTATGTTTCATGTTTTCAGTTCTCTGAATTATCAAGAAGTTTTTTTTTTTCGGTTCTTTTTTCAAATGTAATTATATTTGGAGAATTGATGTTTGTTGGATTCTAATCAGGCTTCGGTGACGACCACAGACAATAGCTGCGAGTCTGTGGTCATGAGTGGTCAACAACAACAGCAGCAAAACCCAACACCACAGCACCCCCAGAGGGATGCTAACAACCCAGCTGGGTGAGTTAAATACTTTCCATTTGAATCAATAATCAATATGTTACGAGTCTCTTGTGTATGTAGCTTGTCTAAACCTTCTTCCTTCTTCTTTTTTTAGTCTTCTTGCAATAGCGGAGGAGACCCTGGCAGAGTTCCTATCCAAGGCTACTGGAACTGCTGTCGACTGGGTCCAGATGATTGGGATGAAGGTGCAACTCTTGAATTTTCATTATATTTATGTAGTACATATTATACAGATACATATCTGTGTTTCTGACATTTGTTATTGATAACATGTAGCCTGGTCCGGATTCTATTGGCATCGTTGCTGTTTCTCGCAATTGTAGTGGGGTAGCAGCACGAGCCTGCGGCCTCGTGAGTCTAGAGCCCATGAAGGTGCCTCTCTCTCTCTCTCTCTCACCTGTTCCTTTAGATATTGCCTTCTAAACTAGAAAGTCCTTGATGTGCATGTAATTCCTGTAGGTTGCTGACATCCTCAAAGATCGTCCTTCTTGGTTTCGTGACTGCCGTTGCCTTGACACGTTGAGTGTTATCCCTACCGGCAATGGGGGTACGATTGAGCTCACTTACATGCAGGTTTGTCGACTTCCATGGAGTCATTGGCCTTCTGATTTTGTACTGTATAGCATGTCATGCGCTTACTTATGGTCTTTCTTCGGCAGACTTATGCACCAACAACATTGGCTGCAGCACGTGACTTTTGGACGCTTAGATACACTACAACTTTGGAAGATGGCAGTCTTGTGGTAAGTCATGTTGTGGATGCCGCTTTTGCTTTCATTCTTGGTTTTAAGTTTCGAGATACATAATTTCTTTTTGCTTAACAATGTCAAAAAAATACATGCAGATATGTGAGAGGTCATTGACCACAACTACTGGTGGCCCCACTGGGCCACCTACTTCTGGCTTTGTGCGAGCCGAAATGCTTCCTAGTGGCTATCTAATTCGACCTTGTGAGGGTGGTAGTTCCATTATTCACATTGTGGATCATGTTGATTTAGATGTGAGAATGAATTTTAATTCAACATTAATTCCTTTTTTCGGTGACTTAGTTTTGGTATCTTCACTTTATGCATTAACTTAAAGTATGAGATTTCTATGTTAGGCATGGAGCGTTCCAGAAGTTTTGAGGCCACTGTATGAATCATCCAAAATTCTTGCTCAGAAAATGACCATGGCTGTAAGAACTGCATCATAAATTAGTTACTTGTTTTGGTGAACTATGTTAATGTTTATCTAAGCATTATAATCATGCAGGCCTTGCGCCATATACGGCAAATTGCTCAAGAAACTAGTGGTGAGATTCAGTATGGTGGTGGTCGCCAGCCTGCTGTTTTGAGGACATTTAGTCAGAGACTCAGTAGGTAATGCCTCTTAGCCTAGTTTTGAATGATGAAACTGTGAACAATTTAATCTCTAGAAGTCAAAATAAATAAATAAATAAATGTAGCAACTAAAACTGTTATATAGTGTTAATTTGCTTCCTGCTTCTTTTGAGTTTCATGGTCTTGTTCTATCTTGTTTATCCCATTTCTCTGCCATAATTTGTGTCTGTAATTGCATCTAGGGGTTTTAATGATGCTGTGAATGGATTTGCGGACGATGGTTGGTCACTTCTGGGTGGTGATGGCGTAGAGGATGTGACGGTTGCAATTAATTCATCTCCAAATAAGTTTCTTGGTTCTCAGTATAATGCATCAGTCTTTCCCACTTTTGGCGGAGGGGTGTTGTGTGCGAAGGCATCTATGCTGCTGCAGGTATTCTTTAGAAATTCAAAAATATTATTCATGGTTTATTATCTATCTAATATGCCCAAACATCAGTAAATGTTGTTGCCCTTTCTGCATATTTAGCCGGATACGAAGCTTTTCTTAATGTTAAAAATGGACTGTCATATCCTAATAAAACTGTTTTTGTGGGTCTGCAGAATGTTCCTCCTGCTCTGCTAGTTCGGTTTTTAAGGGAACATCGTTCTGAATGGGCTGACTATGGCGTTGATACCTATTCTGCTGCATGTCTTAAAGCTAGTCCTTATGCAGTTCCTTGCACAAGGCCCAATAGCTTCCCAAGTAGCCAGGTCATTTTGCCTCTTGCCCAAACCATGGAACATGAAGAGGTAATGGTTTTTTTTAACAAATTCATTTCTTTGCTTTCTTTGACAATCTGGAGAGGTTAAGATATAATTAATTATTGTTTTTCCCCCTGTAGTTTTTGGAAGTAGTTCGGCTAGAAGGTCATACGTTTTCCCCTGAAGATGTGGCTGCGGCACGGGATATGTACTTGTTACAGGTTAGTTTTCCCATTATGAGTAAGCGGATAATTTTGTATAACTGTGCAAAACTTGTACTAATGATGTGGATTGAAAATTCCGTTCTCACAGCTGTGCAGTGGAGTTGATGAAAGTGCTGTTGGTACCTGTGCCCAGCTTGTCTTTGCACCTATTGATGAATCTTTTGCTGATGATGCTCCTCTCTTGCCGTCTGGCTTCCGAGTTATTCCATTAGATCCTAAATCAGTTGGTGACCTTATTCCTACTACTATCTAGATTGAAAAATTATGCGGAGATTCTGATTTTATACCTTCCATTTGACTAACAAAAGGTTTTAATTGGTTGTTTCTACATTGAAGATTTTTATAGTTTCGATAATAAAATCAAGAAATTTTTAATGGCAAATAAAGGAAAATTTTTATTCTGATAGATCATTATAATTTGAAATCGTTTTTGATTCTTACAAGTAATGCTTTCATTTTTTGGATTATAGGATGCGCCTGCTGCAACACGGACATTAGATCTGGCTTCTGCACTTGAAGTAGGTCCTGTCAGTGCACGTCCTTCGAATGAAGCTGATACCAACAATTATAACCTTAGGTCGGTCCTGACTATTGCTTTCCAGTTTACTTTTGAGAATCACTTGCGAGACAATGTGGCTGCTATGGCTCGCCAGTATGTCCGTAATATTGTTGGGTCTGTTCAGAGGGTTGCAATGGCTATTTCTCCTTCACGGCTCAGCTGCAGTATAGGGCCAAAATCACTTCCAGGCTCCCCTGAGGCTCTTACTTTGGCAAGATGGATTTACAGAAGCTACAGGTATTATTTACTCCTTTAAAAACATCTAATTTTTCCTTGGCAATGAAAGATAAATTATGAATTTGCATATTTACTGTTCTTGCATTTGTTGCAAACGCTGTTTTCTTTGGTACTTGGATGAAGTACTTGGCAACAATCATTTTCGATTTGCACTAAGTCTGTCATTTTTAGTGGAATACTAAGATTCAGATCTTTTCTTTTGACTAGAATAGCTTAGGTATTATGTAATATATTCTGTTATTGTAGATGATTCAGTTATTGCTTTAATAAAAGATGACGATGCTTTTTTCTTCTTTCTATGAGCACTTGTGGCTTTTTCTTGTTTAAATCTTTCCTTTTCCTTCCTAATTTTCTTACGTTCTCTTGTTTGGCCTTTCTATTATAAATATGGTGCTTTGCAGGATGCACACTGGAGTAGAACTCTTCCGAGTTGATTCCCAAGCTGGTGATGCTTTGTTGAAGCAACTTTGGCACCATTCAGATGCGATCATGTGCTGTTCCTTGAAAACCAATGTAATAATTTTTCTGACTTCTTTCTGAACCAATAAGAGGAAATCTTGTATAATTATATTGCTTTGTTTAAGGATAATTCAACGAGCAAAAATATAATTGCAGGCATCTCCAGTTTTCACCTTCGCAAACCAGGCAGGATTAGACATGCTCGAAACCACTCTCGTAGCCCTTCAAGATATAATGCTGGACAAGATTCTTGATGAAGCAGGGCGGAAGATTCTCTGCTCAGAATTCTCGAAGATCATGCAACAGGTAAAATTCTCAGCACCACGAATCATGGACATCTATAGGTAGATCCTAAGCTAGATTTTCGGAAGCCAAGTTCATTTTTCTGCTTTACGTGCGTATAGTTTGTATGTGTCTCGCTTGGACATCTTTTCCTCAAAAATCAAGTGTTTGCTGGATGTCTAGTTGGCGGAACAGTGCTGAAACATGCTTTGCTATTATGAAAATTTCAGGGATTTGCGCATCTGCCAGCTGGAATATGCGTATCAAGCATGGGAAGGCCAATTTCATATGACCAGGCTATTGCATGGAAAGTCCTCGACGATGATGATTCCAACCACTGTCTGTCTTTCATGTTCATGAACTGGTCCTTTGTGTGATGATCAAGAAAAGCGAGAAAAAGGAAAAAAATCCCTAGGCAAAACTTCCCTATCTATTTACACTTTTTTGACAGTATTATTTTCTATACGCAAGACAGCACTTGTTACTTATGGATGTAGCGATTGCAGGACATATCTTGAATGCATTTGTTGCTTTCTGGACGCTAGTTATTGTATTTGCTGAATCTTTGATTCTGTAATCTGACAATATTTATTGAAGTTGTTTTGTTGGTCTGATGAAATTTTCAATTAAATGGGATGATGTTGAAGCGTAGGTAAGAGCATTAGATAGATGGGTACATCACCTGTTAAGAGCATTAGATATAACGTTCAGCACTATTCTAAACAGAGTTATCCTTATGTTATTGTTTCGTCTTTTATTAGTCAAAATGTGTGTTCTGCAGTCAAATGTTTGAGGAGAAATGGGATGGAGATGTTAAAATATTAGGACTGGCATTATTAATAATTGTGATTTTTCACCTACAGTGTACTTTATTTTCTGGGATTTAGGCATTTTTAGACTGAGATGGTCAAAGAGGCATGGATTACCCATTTTCGTGAGAAAAATTACTGGATGACATTCATGTTAGACATGATTTTATGTGGCTCTTAAGATTATGTAGTAAGAAAATTTTGATTTTAGATTATTCGTTTAAATTCAGTAAGATGGAAGTAACCGTTTCTAGAACTACAGTTTGTTTTAAAAACTGGTGAGTGCAGAGTTTGATGAGTTGAATCTGCATAGAAAGCTAAAACGTTCTTAATTCGATGCAGTGTTATTGTTATACTCTGCATGTTCTGTTGGCTAATATCAATTTGCCAACCTTCAAAGGCATTTATTTATTTATGGGTTAAAAAGTATTTTTATTTTCTCCCGCCTACTTTTGTTAATGAACTCTTTATCTGAGGAAGTCAGCATGAGAAGGGGCAACATACAAGTTACAATGATGATTTATGAGAAGAGAGGATTTATAGTTGAATGGCAAAAATGCATTTAATTTATGCCTTCTTTTTTTTTTTTATATATATTTAGTTGGTCTAATACTTTGATGACTTTTATTTTGTTTTTAGATATCAATATTAGGTTAAATACACCTTGATTTGGCTATAAATTTTTATTTTGACATTTGAATTTTAGCCATAACATATTAAGCACTTGAATTTTTCGAATTTGTAATTAAATCCTCATTTAAAGGATAAATTGGAATAAAAAAATATGTGAGCTTTAGGTACAATGATGTGGCATCAAATTGATGGATGAGCAACATGTGTCCTTCACAGACAATGAAGATTTTAGGAATAGCGGTAAATGAAAACGATACTAGATAATTAGTTATTTCAACTCCCATCGTTTTTATGTTGTTTTTGGACCTCAATTTTTGGCCAAACACACCGTTAAGTATAAATCTCATTTTTTTCTTTTCTTTTTTAATTATTATATCAAAGTAATTATAAATCATAAGTAATTTCTATTATAAATTTCACTTAGACATTTAAATTTTGTCCATGAGCTATTCAACATTTTAAGTTTTTTAAACATGTAACTAATAAATTCTTATTTAATAGTTACTGAAAAATAGCAAAAACATGAGTTTTAAATGTAATAATATAACATCAAATCGAATGAATAAACGGATCGCATCCTTTGTATATAAAAGAACATCGAAAATGGTGGTAAATAAAAATACGCAAATGACAGAAAGAACTCCTAACTTTTTTTTTTTTTTTTTCTCTTGTTGTAATAATAATAATAAGGTAAGAAGCAATATATTTGTAAATTTCATTTTTGGGACGAAAACATGGGCACATGAAAGAGTGTCGTAACGGGACCACAGCGACTAGAGGATGAATCGTTACTCTGTTTTTCCTTTGGTGCATTATCAACAGACATTTTGTCGGGGGCCCGCAAGAATCTTCCATCTCTATCATGCCACGTCAGTCCCAACAACCCTAGAACCCTAAGCTCCTCAAGTCAAGGCCAGGTGATGCCATCACGGCCCAAGTCGCCATCATTCTCACACTTAAATCTCACTTTCTTTTTCTCGTACGATGTCGTATTTATTACCTAACAGTACCACTGTGTCGTAAGCTTATTATTACAATTTTAC
>CANXYI010181072.1:0-12138 GCA_948208565.1 Hura crepitans
TTAAAAATACTTGTTGTTATACTTGTTGCCATATACCATGAAGCATGATGTATGTTTGTGATCCATATATGACTACCTCATGCATATGATTGATTCTTTTTATGTTGATAACCATGCAGCTGTGATCATGGCTATAATATAATTTTCAGTTATTAATGGAAACTGAGTGGTTATATGGCATAATTATGTTATTATCTGATTATGTGCATATGTATGTGGTTAAATAACTCACTTGACATGTATTGCGTTAAATAATTCTTAAATTATTATATCTAGTTAAAGTGATTATACCACTAAGCGAAAGCTTAGCGCATTGCCTGTTTGCGATGTGTAGGTAACAGAGCAACAGATTAGAGCCAAAGCTTCTACACCACAGGAGTCTTTTGAAGATAGCCCTGATGTGGGTATTTATAATCATTTTGTAATAGCGTAGTGATGTAAATGTAATATCAGTAGTGTGCTCTTGTGATTCTAGAGGGATTGGGTTTAATACGTAACTCGGGTTATTTTTGTAACAAAAGCTTTATTTTCTCGCATGATTGTGTGATAAAATGTGTTGTTGCATGTGAGAATGCTGAATGAGTTGAGCCCGAGGCTCATTGAGTTTTGTGATGAGATTGGAGGGTCAGGAGGACCCATTGGAGTTGGGGATGTGTTTATGAATGTTTTAGAAGCGTTTTTAAGCAGGTAAAAATTTGGAAAAGTGTCCCAGTATAGCCGTTATGCTGCCGGATTTTCAACACGATGACCCTAATGTTTACCTTGATATGCATGCCAAATGATTTTTCAATGTTTTTACAACTCTTTGAGTCAAGCGATTGGTTTGTTATTTATTAAATAAAAAGTTTTTTTTAAATATTTAGGTTTTATGGGTATGTGAAATTAGA
This sequence comes from Hura crepitans, assembly GCA_948208565.1. Lineage (NCBI taxonomy): Eukaryota > Viridiplantae > Streptophyta > Magnoliopsida > Malpighiales > Euphorbiaceae > Hura > Hura crepitans. The sequence continues at coordinate 888 of CANXYI010181072.1, forward strand.
TATCGGTAAGTGGGTGGCGCTCCCTACTCTGGTCCGGCGACCGGACCGGGTGGAGGGTGCTATAATGAGTTTCATTAAAGTACCTCTAAGTAAATGAATCTAATAGATGATGCATTACTTGGTCCTCCCTCATATGCTCATCATGCACTGCCTAAAGGTAGTTATAGATTGGTAATCATATAAATATTACAGCTTAAGAATTAGAGGAAAATAATATATTGATTTGTATGCTTTGGCTTTGTGCTTTGAAAAACTCGTCTAGCTTTTATATTTATATTTACCATAAAATTTACAAGAAATAAGGTGTTCATCTCAACACAAATAAATCATATATCTTTTCTTATAGTAATCAATCTTTTCAAATGGTGACAAAGGCTTCACACTAATTTTTGGTATTATAAAAAGAATGGACATTGTGTTACTTATTGGTAAGGCCTCCTTAAACAATAGTGTAATTTCATCATAACACCTTTATGGCAAATGATAAATTTCTTTTATGCTAAGCAACCTAGAAACAAAAGAGAGTTGGAAGTGGGAATCTTTTGGATATAACTTGACATCAACTGATTAAAGCAAATCATAGAAATTTTGGGATTTTGGATTAGGTAACTTTTCCATTAAGATTCATATGGACAAGATGGCCCAGGCTCAAAAGGATTATAAGAAGAACCTAGTTCATAATTCATAACATTGCTTATACGTTGAAAAGATTGCCAATTCTAGTTAGATCAAAGTTGAGTCTAATTACATCTAATACCATTTGGTGATACGTATTAATTTGTTCAAATTATAGTTGAACAAATCAATCATAATGTTGGCTTCTTGATGAAACCTTTAAGCATAATTATTCGGGATGAATCTAAATATAAACAAATTCCATTTAACAGTTTCAAAATCTAAACTCTTCACATTGTCACATTTTGACGTGGGCACTTAATAATGTCACCAATCATCACTCTTTAGTAAGAACATGTGAAATTTATACATCCTCATACACCTTCTATAACTTTATCTTTTAAACCCCCTTGTCTATCTTTTTTTATCATACATCTAACCTTTATTTGAGGCATACATCTTGCTTAATGTACATCAAGCAAACATAATATGTTGAAGTAAATAAATGAAGAAAACAAAAGCCATTACAGAAAATTTCAATAGAGATTATTTTCTTACCTAAATTGCTAGCTTCAATTTTTAAATGTATTACTTGTAGAAATTTTTAAATGTTAATTACCATGAAAATAATTAAAGCAAAAAAAAACCAAGCTAAATATAAATTGTTGATTGCTTAAGGGTAAAATAGTTTTTGGAGGCTCAATAATATTAGTTATTGATCATCTAAATATATATACAAAAGTATCAGTTATTTATAGGAAATATACAACTTATATAATCAATCATATCCCAAATAGAATATCAATCATATCTTTAATATAATTACATTCCTTATCGCTCCCCTGCAAGTTGTGTGTAGGTAGGCAGAATGGTCAACTTGTCACAGAACCAATGGAAACATTGTTTGGCTAAAGGCTTGGTAAAAACATTAGCTTTCTGATAATGGTGAAATTAATTAAACAATTAGTGCATTAACATGTCCTAGTTGTGTGCCAGGTAGAGAGGGAGGCTAAATAAGCTTTGGCAGTAAAACTCCTAGGCTTAGTAGAAAGAGAATACAAACCACCATCACTCAGCCCTTAGTATAGAATTTCTTTTGTTGACAAATCCTTTATCAAAAAGTGGTCAAGATAAAATTTCAAAGAAACTTGATTAGAACGGGCAAAAGAATTAACAGTTAGTAAATTTTGTTTAGCACTTGGAACACATAGAACATCACGAAGAGAAAGACTACAATTATTAAGACTGACACAAGAATTTCCAACATGAGATATAGGAAGTTTAAAGCCATTACCTAATGTAACTTCCTTAGTCTAGTATACTCATAATGAATTGCCAAATTATCTAGATCAGCAGTTAGGTGATGAGTGGTACCACTATCCATCAGCCATGCCTAAATAGGTTATAAAGATGTGCTTGCCAGATTCAATAATGGTTTCAAGGGAGCACGTACTAAATTATTCACCTTTGGAGTATGACAAACCCTTGCTATATGACCATGACCATTATAGTTGTAACACATAATAGTAAAAGCATCCAAGGGGATAAACTGAGATTAAGAATTTGAGAATTACTGATAACCATGATTTTATAAAGAAAAAGAGGACTGGTAATTATTCTAGCCATTACTATATCCTCCTCTCCTTCTCTTACACCCATAACTTGACTAATTAGAAGTGAATTGTGAAAATTAAGTAGCTGATGGAATGATGGCAGTTTCTTTTTCATGATGAAAATGCCTTTCTTTAGTGAGAAGCATCCCATAGAGATAATCTAAATCATAGTCATCAGTTCTGCATTCAAGCTGTTAGTTTTTCTCCATCATATGCAGCAAAAAAAACTAAAAATTTGAGAAAAACTAGCAAAGATAATGGACTCGGATAATTTAAAATAAATCATAAATAATAAATCTAGTAGTGTTTCGTGAATTACCATAAAAGATGATAGCAAATTCCTTCCATGAGGTCTTCTCACCGGGTTGTTGCAAACCATAGTGATCCTCTTTTAGGAATAGCTCAAAGGTAATCCACATAAGAAGTTTTTAGAAGAGAGTAACTTGAAAATTTAGGTGCTAGTAGGATTTTCAAGCTGATGAAGGAAGAAGAAGAAAATCATGTGTTTTCAATTGTTCTATATGGCAATTCTATAGCATAATGTATCAACCTAATGGCTACTACAATAAGGGTTATTTATACTTTAAATAAACCCTTTTTAGTTCAAATTTAACACTTAAAATCTACCCTAAGTTGGAGCAGAATGGACCCACTAATTGGGCCCCTTTTTGTCTTATGCGCATAAGCCTTTTAATGGGCTTATGTGTAATCTGCTTTGGCCCCACTTTCATTTATCCTATATGGCACTCATAGGCTCTATTTTAAATTAATAATTACTATGATTTAAGGCCTTTTAAAAATTTAAAAAGCCCATAAAAAATCAAATGCAAGAATGATTAAAATTTGGACTCAATAAGGCCTAAGTCCAAAAACCCTGATTTTGTAGACTTCTCATTTGCAAGTAGGCCCCAAGCCCATTTGCTTATTTCTTTTTCTTAATTCATCTTCTAATGATATCTCAAATCATTAGAATATTCAATCTTATTGAATCTTCCTCAAACTCATTTTATGCATGTGACCCTATCGGTTTCGAGAACAACTTAGCAGTACATAGTGAATTAGAGTCCTAGCCCAACTAGGACTCTATAGATTTAATATTATTGAATTAATATCAATACATCAATTGATATATCACTTATATACAAGTCAAGAGAGGCATAAATCCATGCATCATGACTACCTAAGTACTGGTAAGTCAAGTGGTTTGACTTAACCCTTCCATATACAGTTACGATGCAATAAACTCTTTTCACCATCTTTTACTTTATCCAGTTTTAAGTATGGACTTGTGTCAACTCATAGCTTAACCAAGTACATCTAATTAAGCCTTGGACATATTGTTATGATAATTTCACCTTTATTCTTAAAATGCCCTTAGTAAATCTCATTCACTCATGGCACTTTGCTCTGGCTAGAGATTCCTGAATATAAATTACTTGCCAAAATTATGAGATAAACTCCCTATTGTAATCTGGGATGGTGAATCCTTTATTGATCACTACCTTGTCTTCAAATATGTTATAGCATACCTAAGCACATCACTATGTATACTTTTTATTAGAAGTAAAAGCTTCAGAGTTAAAGTATGTCATTTTATATTTAAGACAGTTAGTGATCTCAAGTCTAAGTATACTTGCACCATTAATATGATGAGATACTTTCACTAACATAGATTAAGATCCATGTGAAGATCTCATGATGGGTCTCCAATATACTTACTTCCCAAGCAAGCATCCACATGTTAGCTCCAAGCATCTCTATGCTTATAGCTTGTGAGAACTACTGCTTGATCCAATCAAGAAGTATAACATGTACTGATCTATCCGCATTAATAATGTCTCTTCTTGTTAATACTATGATTAGGGATATTTAGGTATATCACATTTACATGTAATAAGAATCTCACATCATGAACACTTCATGATTTCCTCTGTACTGTGATTATATACTAAGGACTTTATAACATGGTTTAAGGCATTGCAAACAATTATGAGTAATATATAAAAGTACAATGATATAAAGAGAAATGACTCATTTTTTTATTTCCCGAGGTTTAAATACATGAATACTACCTTATTATATGAGCTCTAGGGCATAATTCTAACACAAGCATCCTAAAAAATAATTTATATTCTGGTCTAAGACTGGCAATGACAAATTTAACCAGTTTTTCATTAGAAAAGGGATGTTGTAGAGCTACCAATTTATCTATAATTCCTTTGGCATGCACTACATAAGTCTCAATAGAAGAATTCTCTCACTTGAGATTATGCATGCAATTCCCTTATTTAAGCCTTTGATCCAGATGTATAAGTGGAAATAAATTTGTTCCACACTGCTTGAGCAGTAGTTGCTCCAACCAACTAAGGTAGGACCCTTTTAGAAATGAAGTAACAATCCAGCTAAGAACAATCTAATCTTATTATTTCTAGATTTGAAATTCAAGATTTTGTGTACCATCTTTAAGTACAGGTGACACAATGGGTTCATTTGGATCAGGTTGATGTTCTAGGCCATAGCTAGTTACCATGGGAAAAATTTGTGTTTTTCATAACAAGAAATTTGTGGTGGTGAGTTTAATTGACAATTGATATGAAATATTGGGTGAGATGAAAAATGGGGCAAGGAAATTTGGCATTGATAGAGCTGCAATAGGTATGGAAGACATAGAGAGACTACTATTTTGGCTTTTAGTAGACATTATGTAGCTAGGGTTAACTCCAGTACCATAAAATAATTTTAGAGGTTTAATAATATCTGTTATTGGTCATCTAAATATATATACAAGAGTATTGGCTATTTATAAGAAGTATACAACATATACAACTCATAAAATCAATCATATCCCTAATAGAATTACATTCATTATCACTCCCCTGCAAGTTAAGTGTGGGTAGGGAGAATGGTCTACTAGTGATGAATCTAGTAGAACCATTATTTGGCTAAAGGGCTTGATAAGAACATTAGCTATCTAATCATAGGAGCTAATATATTTGACTTGTAACAACTTATTCTTAACTTGATCACGCACAAAGTGAAAGTCTATTTCTATATGCTTAGTTCAATGATGAAAAATAAGATTAGCAGTTAAATATGTGGCACTTAGATTATCACACCATATAGTAGAAGCAACTTGAACTGGTAACCCAATTTCACATAGCAACAATCGAAGCCATATGATTTCCAAAGCTGTAGTAGTAATGGCTCTATATTCAGCTTTAGTAGATGATCGAGATATAAAGCATTATTTTTTAGACACTTATGAGATCATATTTGAACCCAAAAAAATTTCAAAACTAGTGGTGGACTTACGATCATTAATAAAGCCACTCTAATCCTTATCACTGTAGCCATGGAGGAGAAAATTGGACTGCCGACTAATGAAAAGTCCATAATCTAGAGTACTATAGAGATACTACAATATTCTCGTAATAACACTCTTATGAGTCTCTGTGGGATAGTGCATAGACTAAAAAACTCGGTTAATGGCAAAAGCAATATTTGGATAGTGGAAAGTCAAATATTGCAAACCACCCACTATGCTACGGAATAAAGTTTCATCATAAAAGGCCTTTCTATCCTTAGCACTAAGCTTATTTGGCACTGTAGCTGGTACAGCGAGAGGACTGCAAGTCAACATCTTAGCTCATTCTAGCAACTTAAGAATGTATTTTTGTTGAGTGAGCATTAAACCATTCAACTTCTTGTAAGCCTTAATACCAAGAAAACATTATAGCTGACCAAGATCCCATAATGCAAAATTGTTTTTGAAAATAAGTAATCAATTGTTAAATGAGAACATTATTCAAGCCAAGAACAAGAATGTCAACAATAAATGCTGAACAAAAAATCATATAAGCTCCATAAGAATAATAAAAAAGAGATAGATTAGTTTTAGAACTAAAAAAAACCAAAGTTGCATAAAGCATTAGTAAGTTGTTTGTTCCACATTCTGGGTCCCTATTTCAAACTTTAAAGATAATGTACCAACAAACACACATGATTTGATTTATGTCGTCCAATAAAATTAGGAGGTTGAGTAATGAAGACTTTTTCTTCCAAAGAACCATGTAGAAAGGCATTAGATGTCAATTTGAGTAATAGTCTAAGAGGGGAAACAATAATAGAGAGAAGAAGTCTAAACATAGCAAACTTGACAATGAGACTAAATGTGTTAAAAAAATTAATGACAGGACATTAATCATACCCTTTAGCAACTAAGAAAGCCTTATACCACTTAATAGACCCATCAAGATTCATTTTGGTCTTAATTACTTATTTACATCCGATGATGTTTTGCTAAGGATTAGGAGGAACTAGCTGCCATATACCAATTGCGATTAATGAATTATACTCATATTGCATTGTTTCTCACCAATGAGAATATTTGGTTGCCTAAGAATATGAACTAGGATTACTTATATGAGCCACAGTTGTATTAAAAGAAGAAGGAACTTTTGGTTTGAGATTCCCAGTTTGAGACCTAGTGATTATTAAATGAGGAAGACTAAGTGTCATAGATGGTAGACGATTTGCATTATGCTTAGGATTAGGCGTGCCCATGTGTTGGAAATAGAGTTAGGTAGATTCTCAGTATTGGGCTTAATATTAGACATGCCTATGCCTTAATAAACAGAGTTAGGCAAATTCTCAATATTGCAGCCTTAATAAATAGAGTTGGGCAAATTCTTAGTATTGATCTCGGCATTAGATATGCCCACACCTTGATTAACAAGAGAATATTATCAAATAAAAGAATCTCCCAACTCATGAGTTTCATAGAAAACTTCTATCCTCAAAGTTGGCAAAGCAAAAATAGGAGGTGGATTAGTCATGAGAGATGTAGTGGTACCATCACTAATACTTTTGGCAAAAAAAAACACTTGTTATCAAACACAACATGACATGAGACAAAAAAATTATTAAATTAGAGATCGAAACATTTGTAACCTTCATGGGTTTTACCATAGCCAAGAAAAACACATGGACGAGAATGAGGGCACAATTTATTGGATGAATAAGCATACAACCATGGATACCACAAGCAACCAAAAACTCAAAAAGCATCATAATCTTATTTATTTTTAAATAATTTTTCAAAAGGAGATATATGGTTTAAAATAAGAGTTGGTAAACGATTGATAGCATAAATGGTTGATTTAAAAGCACTAGTCTAAAACTTTTGGGGAACAAAAGCATGATATAAGAGAGATCAACTAGTTTTAACAATATGTTTGTGTTTTTGTTCGGCTTAACTATTTTGTTCAGGGGTATATGGACACGAAATCTATTGAGAAATGCCATTTACATGAAGATACTCAGTTAGAGCTTAAAATTCACTACCCTAATCTGCTTGAAAAGCCTTAATCGATCTTCCAAAATATTTTTCCACTAAGGTTCGAAATTGATGAGAAATAGACAAGGCTTTAAATTTGAAACACAAAAAATAAATCCGGTTTATTTAGAAAAAAATGATCATAGAAAATAACATAATATTGAAATCCATCATTTGAAATCACAGGGGAAAGTCCCTATAAATTCATACAAACTAAATCTAAAGGCCCAATGGCTAAATAAGATGATAAAGAAAAAAGAAGTTTATGACTCTTCAACACAGAACAAGACTGACACAAAGATTGAAAACTATTAGACTCTAAAATTAATTGATTGATTACAGTCCCTAATAGAATGTCAATCATATCCCTAATGGGAAGTCAACATATATAACTTATAGAATCAATTATAACCCTAATAGAATATCAATCATATCCCTAATAGAATTACATTACTAATATAATTACATTCCTTATCAAAAGGTACATGAAAGTGATAAAACAATTATCTGTTTTATTAGGATGCTTCTTATTATTTAGTTACAATGGGTTCCTTATGGCAAGTGGTTGCAACTGAACATGCATAAAAGTTGTGGGCAACACAATGAGTTTTAAACACAAAGTTGTGGGCAAGCTGATAAAAAAATATTAAAAAAATAAAGAGCTTGCTATGTTAAAAACCCACAAAGGGCGACTTAGGCAAAAGTTAGAGCATATCTTACTAAATCAAAAACCTGCAAAGGGCGATTTAGGCAAAATTAAGAGATAAGAGAAAATATTTAGCTTAAAAATCCAAAATGGACAATCTAATAACGAGGGTATCATTATATGTGTGCTTTATGAAAGAAAAACAAGTAAATAATTATTGCAATCCATGATAATTTACTTCCTCTTAAGATATAAACTGGTAGATGCTCTCATCCCATGTTTTTAGCCATACCCTAAATCCCTCTATTCATCCTCACTAAATATTTCCTTTCCTAAGACTTACACAACAAAAAAATTTTGACATTCCTTTCACTTCTATAAAACCCAAGTTTTCCATACAATAAGTATAAGGAAAGGGTGATTTTGATAACAATGTTCTATTCTTAAATATACATTTGTGAACTTTAGAACACCTAATATTTGTTTAGTACATTCATCGTTTGCTTGCCTCCATACATCATTTATACACCTATACATTCATCATTTATTTAGCAAAGATTAAATGAAGACATGCATTCAGAGATCTTAAAGTCCAAAGTCAATATACTCATTATACATATTTAATAGCATCACATGTTGGAATCATTCATGCATAAACATTCATTGTACACATATACATTACACCTAGAAACATCTGGTAAGAGTATGCATTGATACATGTAAACATACATGCATATGAAAATACATACAACATCCCTATGCACTAAACTTGCACATCTATCCTCTGAAAGTGTTAGGCCACTCATACATCATTCATACAGAGGGAATTAGATACAAACTTACATCACTCATATAGACATACATATATATATGTATGGCTTTAAAAAGGACTAGGTAGCATTATCATACACATTCCACTCCTGTCATATTTTCCCTAAGCATGCACTCATTTAGCTTGTGCACTAATATACTCACCCATTCATGTGCTACGTCTTCGTATTCAACACTTTCATACACATGTGCGAATGCACACATAAGCATCCAAGCATCATTATTACACAGACAAACATGGATTTAGAAAATGCATAAGCATTTACACATGAACATGCATCAAATACATGCATAACATGTATGTACCTCTGTAGTGAATACTCATTGATCATTTCTTAAAGCAACCGTCTAACTAATATAAAAATGACGCACAAAGGTTAAGGTATATATCATACTAAGCCAATATTAACATTTATGATTTTTTATAGGGTTCAAACATCACAGCCTTCAGTTAGAAGCAATCACCCACCAAAAAGGCCAACATTCATATTATCAGTTGGAAAGGCTAGCACATTAAACATCACCTCACAAGCTCTGTAGTCACCTTCCTAAAGTCAAGGGTAACTGTAGACACTAAGTCTTAGAGGCTCTCAAGTTTGAATTGTCTAATGATGAAAAAGGATAAAAATCCTTGAAATAAGGGCTCAACATCCGACTAAAAGTACTTTCTTAGCCTATGGGCTAGTTTTTAGTTAAGATAAAAGTTTTTATGAAAAACATAAGTTTAGAAAATGGAAAAAGGAAGTTTTTTTATTATTTTTTTACCCTTTTTTAGCAAAACTATGTCGTTTTGCTAAAAATAACTATTTTGCAAAGCAAAATGCCATTTTCATGGTAAAACGCCCATTTTGCTTCATAAAATGTCAGTATTACTCTCACATTATCAGCTATAAAAGCTGACAATGATTGCTAGTGAAGGAGTTAGCCTTGGCATTGGATAACAAGCTAAGATTAAAAATTCCTACTTTTAAATGAACTTTTTATATTTATCAAGTGATTTTCGAATTCTTCTGAAATTTTCTAAAAGAACTCTCTGAAGGCAATAATACTCGGTAAATAAATAGTACCTTTTAATATTATCATTAGAGAGATCAAATCATCTGTCTACTAGGCAGACATAGTGGTTTGATCCCTATATTATGTTGTTTTGTATTTTAATTCCTTTTTTATTTTTCATTTGATTTTATTTCCTTTACAGATAGAATGTAATATAGGAAATTTTCATATAATTTTTATTTCCTTTTGGGTTAGAATATACTTTAGGAAATTGCCATGCATTGTCATTTTTATTTCTTCTAAGAATATTTTCCTGTATTTTTTGTGAAGTTTGTAATAGGTGTAAAATGATTTTTACACATTATAGAAAGTAATCAAATTGATTTCTACTCAATTAACTGGTGCTTTTTAAGAAAATGAGTTTTTATTTTTCTTTAATAAAAATCATAATAATAAAATATGTTTTATAAGAATTAACATGCGAAAGTTCTAAAAAATAATCAATAACCCGATTTAATTTATATTGTCCTTTAATTTCATTTATCTTTTTTTATATTTGTTAACATGCTTCTTTTTATTATGTTCTATATGATTAAATGTTTCATTTTTAATTTTAAAACCCACTTAAGGAAAAGGATAACATTATGAACTTAATTCTATATTAACTTAAGGTATAAATAAGAGTAGGGTTTGAAACCATTCTCTAGTATGACTCTACAAGGTATTTTTTGAACTAATGTTAGGTGGCAACTCCTACTTACCTTATAGTGCCCAACTCACACTTCTCCAATCGATCAATTAGGAATGGCTTGGGATTCCTTGAATCTCTTTCTTGTCTTTTAGGATTTAAAGAGTGATAATCAGGTCTAGTCTTTAATCATTTTGAGTTGACCGATCATGAAAAGGAAGGATGGAATAAGAATCTTATCTAACCCTTAACACCTTAACATTCTCCATGCCTATTCTCACTAAAACATTGCTATGAACAATACTATGCTTATTATAAAAAATTGGTCACCTTATCAACAAGTGCAATAACCTTCACCATGCTATCTAAGACCTCATAGACCTTTGCATAATATCCAATCTTGAAAGTTATCTAAATTAAACTTCAAAAGGTTTTACAACTATTCCCTAATTCTTTAGAGATCAAAGCACCTTTCCCTAGGCTTTTGGTATGCTTTTTCAAGAGTTTAATGGCTTTAACACTTAACT